>JBBUKS010474356.1:0-17534 GCA_038050645.1 Hedychium gardnerianum
TAGATCTCACTTCCCGATAATATTTAGCATTCCACATACGAGACCTTCATTTTGGTCTAAATAATTATCCTAATTAGTAACCTAATAAAATAAAATTTATACTTTATAACTCTCAACCGTGATTATATAAAAGAAGAAAGTAATAACTTACTCCTTGTTGTTGTTGTGGTTGTGGTTGGACAAGGGGATAAAATAGTTGCTTGTAAAGGGTTGTTCGTTGGAAGAAATAAAAGAAAGATAGTTGTTTTTGAGAAAAATATAGAAGAGAAGATAGAGAGGAAAAAGCAAAAGAGGAGAATTTTGTCTTCTTCATTCGTAACCTCGACTAGCTTCGATGAATTCAACAATAACACAAAGAGAGCAAGACAAGACATAACAGAGATATTCTTATGATGCCAATAAAACCCTAGAAAATATATATGAGACAAGGGAGAAGATGCGAGGGACGAGGGTTGCTTGTGTTGTTGGAAGAGAGCGACAATTGATGCTGTGTTTCTTACTTGTTGGAGAAGAGAAAGGAAAAGAAAAGATAACTCTTGTGCTTGAGAGGAGGAGGGGAACAAATTATAGATTTATTGTCATTGGAGAAGAGAAGGAGAAGAAGAAAATGAGGAAGGAAAAAAAATTTAAAAAGAGGGATGAGAGAAGGTACAGTGGTGGTGTATGACAAAGTGAGGGCAAAGGGAGGAGAAGAAAAACAAAGAAAGAGAAGTTTTTTTTTTAAATACTTTAATTTATTTTAAATCGATTTAACTCATTTAAATTTTAAACTTAGTTCGATCATAATTTAACTAAATTAATTTTAAATCAATTTCGATTTGAATTAACGTACGTAATCCTTATATTCACATCTACCCATTGAATTTAGTTCAAATCAGATCCAATATTAATTTAGTACTTTTACTCCGTATTCTATGATTTAATTCATCCGTTTATTATTATATATTTTTAAAATTCAATACTTAACATTTCAAGTCATCATATTTTTTCGTAAAAATGATACTAATGAATAACTTAAGTTGAGACTTTCTAAATACATAGTAAATTTTAATTTTCTGTCGATGAATGATAGTAAATCGATAAGTAAAATGGAGGTGAGGTATAATATTAATATTTTTTTTAAATGTCAAAGGACGGTCACATCCTTTCGTTCCTATTTTGCTACGCCCCTTAAGAGATATGATACTTTTTCAAATAATGAGAATTCAATTTCCACGTAGAGATGAAAAACTTCTCGTCTATCAAATATGATAGAATGTTTTTAAGATGAACATTATATATCTCTTTCTTTGATTGTTATAAATATATATATATATATAAAATGAGGTTTGTTGGTCAATTTTGATGTCCTATAATGCTCTTCCTAATGCTTCCGAGTATGATCGAATTGGGCACGATGTGAAAATTTTGTCGAATATAATGCTCTTCCCGATGTGTGCAGGTTGGACATCTAACCCAAGAATTTTTTTGAAAGTAAACACCAGCAAATAAGTGACCTAAATAACGCTCTTCTTCAACGCCTCCGTTAGTTTATTTCAGGATCAATACGAATGAAATAAATCATGGGGACTAGTCTAGTTAGTCCGAACAATAACTAGTACATAAGGGGAGCAGAAACTTGACCATTAGCTAAGATTTGACTCCCAAATCTCATGATGACAACATCTCATATATTAATTATCAACTCGTCCCATGAGACGACCTAAATAAATTCCAATAAATTATAATTAAGGTGAGGCAAGAGTAGATTTTATAATAAATTTTCAATCATAGAAATCAACTATTAGGTGAATAATCACGAGCACTTTCACATTTATCTAAGAAGATCATTCACCTTCAATATTAATGTGTTTTATAAAATTTAAATACCTGAATTAAAAAATAAAATAAAATATATTTTCAATAATTATAAATTCGGATAGAATTAGAATGAATAATTTTATATTCTTAAAAATTATTAACTTTATTATAGAATATAAACACTAGGAAATTATTTTAGAATACTATTAAATTATACTATAGATAATATTAAGTTATATTATAAATAGTATTGAATTAATTTTATACAGTAACAAATTTATTTTAAATTTTAAATTTACACATTATTTTAATTTTATGCATTAATAAAGATACCGATCGCCTAAAAAACGTTCAAGTTGATCCATCCCGTGAATGATGTGGATCCATAATAATTAATTAGTGCTCCAAATCACGTTTAATTAAATAATGGTTCATGTGAGGGCACCAGTGTAATTATATGGAAAGCCAGGGGCGATATCTAGTGCGATGACCCGCTATAATTTATTGCCGTCGATTTAAAAAAATTAATTGGTGGACGGTGTCGGTCGGAATGAATGATTGATCGCACGAGCGCGGCACGTGCCGGAGAGGGCAATCAACGTGGCGCGTGGTCCATGTGATGGGCGAAGAGTTTGTGCAGATCCCACCACATAAAATTTAAAATTATTTTTATATGATTATTTTTTTTAATATATTAAAAAAGGACTTTTCATATTTAAAAAAAAATACTCCATTAAAATTTTCTTCCTTAAAATAAAAAATGTCTTTTTTTATTTTTATTAAAATTATTTATCGTAGACGTAATTTGAATTGACGTGTGAAACGGGACGGATCGTATTATTAAATTGTGTGCGATATCAACCGTTAAAATTCAATAATTTATGTGGGAGGGACCACCCTAGCAAACTTTCGGAGTCAATAAATTATTTTTAACACGTGGATTATAATTTTCAAATGACAAGGACTAAATTGAAAATAGTTCATTGGATTTAAATGTTTTCCTGTAGTCTGTCTTGTATGTATCAGCTGATGAATCCAAGCCAATCTGCCACGTACACTTGATCAAATCCGGCTCTATCAGAGCGATCGACTGCATGGTTTCAGACACGGTTCTCGATTCTTTCGTTTGTAAGTGGCAGAATATTGAGAAGTCTGTTTGGCCACGTACAGGGGATTGATAATATTCATAATTTCTATTTACAAAAATTAATATAAGCAAAGCAATAATTGGCCACAATATTCACATATTTTTTAATAAAAATATTTTTATGAAAATAATTACGGCCGTATATAAGCATATGGTCCTCGCATGATCAATGCAATTTGTCGTATCTCAATTAAGATTCTCATCAATGTATTCTGTTCCACGTCACCAAAACATATCTCGTAATATCTAATATAAAGAAAAAATATATAAATATAAATATCATCCACATGATATTATAATAAATAAACTATGAAAAGAAAACTAAAAAATTTATGAACAATCATTAAAATAGAAAATGTAACAATAAAAATAAAACAAATTGAATGGTCACTTATCCATGGACGATAAAAATCATAAACTAATTTCATTAAACTTAATGGAGAGAGGGACAAAATCCATGCTTTCATAGGCGTGAGGACAACTTTATACATGTGATATGTTGGCATGTTAATGGAGGCATGCACAAAATTATGAAGCACTATGATTAATAATGGATCATTAAAAATTTATTCTTCAGGACTTGCATGAGATGAGAAATGTTTTTAAAACGTTTTATTTTTCTTTTTGATTTTTTATTGATTGAGTACCTAACTTAGTCATAGTTAATTGGTTCACTTGGATATACACATTTTGACCAAACTCTCTTGCTTGTTTGACTAAACTTTAATCATGAATTTTAGTGTATGAATTCTTCAAAAGCTTTGTCATCTATCAAATAACTGAAAAAGGGAAGGGGAAAAAAAAATACTTTCCCTTTCATTGCTCATCTTGTTCCATTTTGTCCAAAGAAAGCACAATACTTTCTAACTCTTTTACATTTTCTTGCCACTTTGAAGTAAACAAAGAACTTAAACCATGAAAACTTATCAACTTTCTTCTGTCTTTTAGTATTCTCTTGTCACTTTCAAGTAAAAACAGCCCACCAAGAAAATGTTTCATGCATGGAAATTCCATGGAAACCAATCCACAAGGAAAGCTTTTGCTTCTTGTTGATAACTGATAAAAGCTTGTTGTTGAATCAGCTCTCTCTCCGTGCTTATCTTTTTCTTGTTTGCTTCCTCACAGCTCATATCAATGAACACATTGAATGCTTCATCAGTCATCAGTTGGTAGATCTGAATAGAAGACTAATTAAATATCAAGTTTGTGTTGGCAACTGAAGTAATCACGTGGAGAGTTCACTGTGGGGCAGACAGGAAAGCTGAAGGATTTGCTTGCTGAGTTGTCTTTTGGCTGATTGAAAGAACCTATCGAACAAGACAAGTCAATAAGATAGATACAACTCATACACACTATGCATCATCAGTCACAAGAAAGTTCAGAGATTATATATATCTCGAGCAAATTAAAGATGCCAATAATTGCTTTGCGTGAATAAGATCCACAAGTAGGACATGTTAGTCAACTTTCAAATTTATGAACATTAACCCATAGCATAAGCCACTTTAAACCAAAACTATCAAGTGGATGAGATCTTCAGAAAGTTGTGTGAGATATTTAAAGAGAAACATGTTATAGATACATGAAGTTTCATGTTTAATCTTCAGTTGCAAGATGGCTAAAACACACCAACATATATAGAGTAAGTTCATCTATATGACCAGTAAATTGCTAATAAGACTACTAATTTTTTTATCTTTCTTGGAGGTGTTCCTGGTTTTAAGAAATTATTGTTTAATCCTTTCTTCTTTTCAGCTGGTTTTAAAATCTGAAACGAACATGTGAGAGTTATTGGGAAGCATAAAAAGATAAATTTTATTATGATCTAATATGTTAATTAAGTATGTAAATTGACTTGATGGATCTAAAAAATCAAACATCAAACAAAAGTCTAATTGAATCAGTAGGATTAGACAACTGACAGAAATTCAAATAGGTGAGAGGACCAGATATCTGACAGAAAATTCAATCGGATCAATAGGACCAGACGATTGACTGAAGTTTAGATGAGCTTCTAGCAGAAAGTCTTGGTGGATCAAGAGATTAGACGTAGACAAGTTTGCAAATAGAAAGTGGAGGTAAGAAACGGGAGAGAATGTTCCGATGAGGACAAGTTTCAGTGAGACTGTAGACGTTGGTCCAACTTAGATCCAACCTAAAAATCTAAGTTGAGACCAAAACTAGATCTTGGTCTTGACTAGACAAGATCTAATTCATAAATATATAACTGTTCATACATTTATACTTATTATATTTTTCAAGTATTGTTGCTATTGGATTAACATATTTTGCAAGAATTTAAAGTGAAAAATTAAGCTGAAATGAACAGTACTCTAGGCGCCTGAGTTAGTTGGAGACGCCTCAGGTAAATAGAAGAGCAGAGGTGCCTCAGGTGAATGAGGACGCCCCAAAGAGGAAGCACTGAAGGCACCTCGGGTAAAGCATCCCGTGTTGGATAAGCTGCAAGGATAGACGTCAGTAGTAGAGACACCTTGGATGTCGAGAGGTGCTCCGAAGCTGATATACGCGAAGGGTGAGCTTCCTTGTGGTGCAGCCACGTTAGCGCATCAGAGGATCCTGGGGACACTGGATGCGCCTGAAGGAGGATAAACGTCGATGTCGTCGGATCGGATCAACATGCATGGAGGCGCCCCGAAGCTGATATACGCGAAGGGTGAGCTTCCTTATAGTGCAACCACGTCAGTGCATCAGAGGCTCTTGGGGACACTAAAGGCGCTTGGAGGAGGATAAACATCGACGTCATCGGATTGGATCAACATGCATGGAGGCGCTTCAGATGAACCGAGGCACCCCCAATGCCTTATAAAGAGCAGCTCGCCGAAACAATGCAATTATAAACTTCAACTTGATTTCTCGATCAATATTGTTGCGCCCTCACCTTGCAACTGTTGTGTTGTGCCCATCTCAAGTGTTGCGCAAGTTGCGCCTCAACTCGAATCCCTCTGACAACCAACACAAGACTCTACTTCCTTTTGTTGTCGATAATATTTGCTTTTTGTATTTAATTTTATTCAGAGAGTTGTAAGAAAGTGTTAGAATCTCCTACATCTTGTAATCGCATTCTCCCTGTCGAGAGTTCTCGGAAGGAGAATATTAGTAGATTGTCCATTGAAAACGGACCAAGGGATCATGGGCCTTAGAGTAGTAGTCGTTGGGACTATGAACCAAGTAAATACAAAAACATTCTTTCTTATTGTTGTGTTATTCCTGTCTTGTTTTTCCGCTGCATACGTATTTTAGTGAAAGTTTTTCAAAGTCAAAGAAAAGTTTTTAAAAACGAGATTCATCCCCTCTCGTTCTTCTCGATCCTACAAGTAGTATTAGAACGAGGCTCGCTCAATTTGTGTGCAACCACAAACTTAAAGCAAAATCTATTTTGTTTTCAAAATCTTTTTCTAAATTCTTTTTCTTTTAATTACTTCTTTTATACTGCACTACTTACCCTAGACTAAGTCTTGGAAACTTCTCGATTTTTTTTTTGCAAGAACTAAATGACTCAACGCGAGGGATACAACACCGCTTGTCCCCCATTTTTCAACAGGGACGACATTCTATGCCAGAAGAGAAGGATGAAGGTCTATCTGAAGACCGACATCGAACAATGGTTCAACGTTCGATGAGGGTACACGACTTCGATAGATGACTCCGGTGTACTCCTCGACCCGAAAAAATGGACCCTGATAATGAAGAAGAAGGCCCAAACTGATTTCAAGTTATTGAACACCCTCCAATGCAGACTGACGAAGGAGGAACTCAACCGAGTCAGACCCTTCGACAATTCGAAGGAGGTTTGGGATAAATTGATCGAGCTACACGAAGGCACAGACAACTCCAAGGTAACTAAACGGGACCTACTACTTAATAATTTGCTTAACATCAAAATGTGGATGAAGAAACCGCAAGCCAACTGCACGCAAGGATCAAGGACATCCTCAACTGACTCCACCTGATCGACCATCAGCTAGAAAATAGAGATGTAATCAGGTATTTCTTAAACTTTTTTTCTCGAAATGCATAGTGAATATCTATAGTAGATGCCTATAAAATTTCGAGAAATCTTTGAAAGTTAAAATTAGACGAGCCTTTTTGTGAATTAGAACTACACAAACAAAATTAATTCAAAACAAGTCGAGAAGGGTATAACTTTTCTTGCAGGTTCAACCAATGAGATGAAATCGAAAACCCGCACTAAACCTGAATCTAAGGACGAGTCCGAATCAGACGAGGAGGAATAATTAGTGAACATGGTAAGAAAAATGTTCACTAGAAGAAAGAAGAACTTCACCAAAAAGAATCTAAAGAAGATGATCAAATCCACACTAAGCAAAACAAAGGCGAACATTACATGCTATGAATGTGGCAAAAAGGGACACCTCAAGTATGAATGTTCGAGTTTGAAAGAAGAAAAAGCCAAGAAGTCAAGAAAGAAGAAGACGCTGAAGGCAACTTGGGATGAGTTTTCATCGGAAGAATTAGACGCGGAGGAATCGAAGCAAACAAAATTCATGGCACTAATGGCGAGGGAGCAAGTAGTTGAACCCGAATTCGAGTCCGAGGCAGAATCAAGTCAAGGAGACGAATCCGAGTTTGACAACGAGTCAAGCGACGGATTCATATCTGGTTCAGAAGGTCCAAACGAGGTATACTCTAATCTAGAAATTAAATTCTTTAAAATTATAGCATGTTTAAATAAAAAATTAATTAAATTTGAGGAACAAGTTAAATTTCTCCTTAAGGAAAATCAAGACCTTAAGGAACATGTTAACTTGGATCTCTCAACTAACAATGTTCAATATGAAAACTCAACTTAAATTATAAAACTTGAGAAAGATAATTCAATATTGAAAAGTGAAGTTGAGAGATTCAAGAGGACATTGGAAATGTTTAATTTAGAACCAAGTACTTTAATATGATACTTGGATTTTAAAGAGTTGTGTACAATAAATCCGAACTCGGATACAAAATAAATTTGAAAAATAAATCTTACTTGTCTCTTGTAAATCAAAACAAGAAACAACTTAAAGCATGAGTTCCAAACACATACCTAATCAATCAAGTAGGACACAATCAATACCTAAAAGTGAAATCTATTACTTAAACAAAAATAATAGAATCTATGATTCAAGAGGAGGTAATAACTTGATTGTTATCTTAACAACTTAACTAGCATGCTTACCTATTTGACACTTAGAAGTAGAAAGGTTAAAAACAAAAACAATAAGGTAGTTCTAACTTGATTAATAGTATCAAAAAAAGTTTGGGATGATAGTAGGTTAGGAAGACTCTGTCGAAAATATGTCTAGGACGAATCATATGTGTTCAACTTGATGCAATCGACTTAGTGAAACTAGTTGAAGCTACCACAGTCCAATATGGATTAGTTAAATCAAAATTTAGTATTAAGTTCCTTGGGCGGTACAATTTGAAAAAACTTTATCTTAGACACGTGGTTACTTTAATGATGTCAAGTGATTCACCACAGCCCGAAAGCTTATTTTAAGAAAGCTTGCTTGGTGAACCCAAATATAAATTCAAATCTAACACAAGTTAAAACTATCATAGATTAACAATTATTTAACTCAACATTATAACTAAACTCATTTCACATAAGGTTATCACATTTAAAAATTTAGAATTAGTGAGATGTTAAGTTAATTAATTGATTTTTTTTTCAAAACTTATAAATTTATTTTGTTAAAATTTATTTCAAAATGTTGATTGATTGGATATACTTATATATATCTTGAAAAATTATATACATTTAAAAATTATTGACCAAGAACCAAATTTATAACATCTTTAGATCAACTAAAACCCTTAGACACATAAATATGTCTTCTTTGTGGATAACAAAGATGTCCTAATGAGTGTCAGATTAAAGGAAACTTAAAATTTTAAAATTATATTTTAAAAAATTCTTGTTAATTCTCCTTGTAAAAATATTTTGAAAAAACATTATTTTAAAAATACATTATTAATTTTGAATAGTTTGAAAATGCATTATTTACCTTTGAAAAATCTTTTAAAAAAATGCATTATTATTTTGAAAATAGTCTTGAAGTTTTTTGAAAATTGCTTGAAAAATATTTCAACAAAATTTTCAAATTTTGGCAAATTTCAAAAGATAGTTGAAGTTTCTTTGAAAAGTATCTTAAAATATTACTTGCTTTAAAAATAATTTTTGAAAACACATGTTTTGCCATCTTTCAAAATTGTGTTAAAAAATTCTTTTTAAAAATCCCGTGCTACAAAATCTTTTTGAAAATCTATTTTCTCTAAATTTTGAAAATATTTCGTTTGAAAATAGATTTCCGAAAACTTAGCATATTTAAGACTTTGAAAATTAGTACTTAACATATTTTTGAAAATTCTTCAAAAGTACTTAAAAGATTATGACTCTGAAATTTTTTGAAAATTATACTTAGAAATATTTTCAAAGTGCATTGTTATCTATTTCAAACATATTTTTGAAAATTATGCGAGAATCCCATTCTTTTTTATGTGTGTTAAAGAGGGAGAAATGAGAATAAAAAAGTTAACTGTATAAATTTGTAGTATACTTGAAAAATCTCAGGGGGAGAGTTTTTTTGAAGTTATTATTTTTAACTTAATTTTAAACCACATTGTCAAACATAAAAAAAGAAAAATTATTGATGAAGGAAGCACCAAAATCGAACATATGTTTTGATATTGTTAAAGGTTCAAAGTTAAGTTCTGTTGTGATCTAATATGTTGACTAAGTGTGCAGACTGGCTTGATGGATCCAAAGGACTAAAAAACAAGCGGAAGTCGAATTGGGTCGACAGGACTAGACAACTAGCAAAAAGTCCAAATATGTCAGAAAGGACTAGATATCTTGCAGGAAGTCTAGCCGGCTAGCAAGACCAAACGACTAGCTGCAGTCCAGATGGGCATCTGACAGGAAGTCCAAATGGTATGTGAAGATAAGAAACTTGAGAGAAGGTTCCAGTTAGGACGAGTCCTAATGAAACTGTAGACATTGATCCAACTTGAAAATCTAAATTGAGACTAAGACTATATCATAATCTTGGTTAGACAGGATCTAATTCATAAACATATAATTGTTCATTTGTACTGATTTTGTTTTGCAAGTATTGTTGCTCTATTAGACTAACATGTTTTACAGGAGCTGGATGTGAAAAGTCAAGCTGAAATGAATAGTACTGCAGGTGTTATAGTTGGTTGGAGGCACCTCAAGTGAACAGAAGAGCAAAGACACCTCAGGTGAACGGGAGCGCTGCAAAGAGGAAGCACTGGAGGCGTCGGGTGAACAGAAGTGCCCCATGTTGGATAAGCTGCAAGGATAATCGTCAGCAGTGGAGACACCTTGGATGTCTTGAGGTGCTTCGAAGCTGATATACGCGAAGGGTGAGCTTCATTGTGGTGCCGCCACGTTAGGCATCAGAAGCACTTGGGACACTGGAGACACCTAGAGGAGGATAAACATCGACGTCATTGATCGGATCAGCATGCATGGAGGCACCCCTAATGCCTTATAAAGGGCAGCTCGCCAAAACAATGCAGATTATCAACTTCAACTCAATTCCTCAACTAATACTATTACGCCCTCACCTTGCAACTGTTGTGCTACGTCCATCTCAGTGTTCATGCAAGCTGCGCTTCAACTCGAATCCCTCCGACAACCAACACAAGATTCTATTTCCTTTTGTTGTCGATAATATTTACTTTTTATATTTAATTTTATTAGTAGTTGTACGAAAATGTTATAATCTTCTACATCATCTTGTAATTGCATTCTCCCGGTTGAGAGTTATCGAAAGGAGAATATTAGTAGATTGTCCATTAAAAATGATCCAAGGGATGCCTTCGAGTAGTAGTTGTTAAAGCTACGAGCCAAATAAAAAACAAGTATTCTTATTTTTTACTATGTTCTTCTTGTCCTCGATCCTACAAGAGTTTCATCTACAATCAACATAGCACCAGCATTATCAAATTCCCCACAATAATCTGGGGCAGAGAATATTGTCAGCAACTGTTGCTTTGCAAAAAATTCATTAGCCATCTTCCACCCACTGCCAAATGAGATTAGCTGAGTGAGTTGTGTAACAACATAATGGATCTACTTAAGAATACTGTTTCATTTACAAACGCTCACAAGATAGAAAATTTGAATAGGGCTGCCAAACACAACTTCGTAGTATTTGACTTTGCCCAGTAAATAAGAGAATCTAATAACACAAATGAAGTTTCAATATCCCACCACTAACCTGGTGGGTACGACAGATGAGATCCAGATCATGCTTCTCAAGAAACTCTGACACTTTGTCTTGTCCATATATCCGATTGATGGAAGCATATTCATGGTTATACCCCTAAGAAGGAAAAAAGGTATCCGGGTACCTAATCTTGTATGTAAGAAGCAAGCATATGGTTTCTATGCTTTGTTTACCACGATCAACATAGTCCCCAAGGAACAAGTTGAATATTTAAAAAGCTGAACGTCTCCTGCAACAACAAAAGTTGAATATCCTTGACAAAGTATCAAAATTAATTTCCAAATACTTCAGGTCTAAGTATATGGCAACATAGATAGCACATCAATTAGAGCACAACTGTAACTCTAATAAGTAAGCTAAGGGATATTACAATCATAAACAGCCAAAATTTAATAAACAGCTAAATCTAATGAATAATGATTACAAAAAAATCCACTCTAATGAATTTTGTTTGCTTCCTTTATCATACAGGAAAATGAAGACCAATAGAGCAATTATGCTTCTCAAAATAGTCCGTCCGTCTATCTAACGAATTCAAGTTTTTAAACAATAAATAAATAAACTCTCTGGTTCCAGTTAATACAGAATATAAGCCTAGCATTGAGACTACTGAAGGCTTTTCTACAAAAAAAAACAAAAAAAAAAAATCAACATCAAAATATTCTAAAGAAAAGAATTACCAAAACCCTCTGGTACAACAAAACCAACATCAATAAATTACAGGTCTCAATTATTTTTGCCTATTTACACCCATCTCTCTCAAAACTTGGTTATGATACAGTGACTCCTTGTACCAAAAGGTCAATGGAAGACGTACTTTTTCTTTGAATTGTATATTGCATTCTCTCAAGGCCATGGTCATGGATTCTTCTTGAAATAAACTATCTTTTTTGTCAGAATTCCATGCTTCCTTTTTGCCATGTGCATTAAAACTCTTGTTTTTGCACTGAATATTGTGACAACTTCAATATTTAATGAAAACCTTTTTCACTTGAAAGGTGAATTGGAATATCTAGCTAGGGGGATAATTTCCTTCTTGAAAGGCAATTGAACAGGGATGAATGCTCCTATACGATAAGACTTCATCAGCACAAGTTGTTTGCTAATGGATGCATGCACAATTTAGACAAACACGTTATTCCCTGAATTTAGACGTGTAAGATTACCTTAGGACATGTAGAGAGCTAAAGGGAGAATGAAGAGTTTGTCTAGTTTTTTAAACTTAATTTATAGTGAAAAATTCAAAGATAAAGCTCCACAATACTAACACTTGAATTTACTTGATCTCTATCTTCTTGAAGTGACTAATCTAAGGGTTCAACTCTCTCTCACAGCTTCACTATGAAAAACCTCCTTCTCGGAAACTTTCCGGAGGCGGAGAAGCCTCGTACAAGCTCACAACAAGAATACAATAAGAACAAAGAAGTAAATACACGATACAATGAAACTTTATTTGTTTGATCTCTTGTTGCTTGGAAATGTCTCTTGTAGACTTGAAAATACAATAGCACTTCTTCTTCAAATCTCCAAGAACTGGCGTTAGCTTCTGCTTCAATCCTTTGCGAAAACACCTTTTGTCGGGCTAATCTAGGGTTCCCAATCGATTAGGACATCTCCCAATCGATTGCCACATCAGATGACTGTTCAAACATCTGCAGAAACGACTTTTTTTCACCAGTAATCGATTGGTGAGCCAAACCAATCGATTCCAACACTTTTGTGTTGTTGCGAGAAGACTCCCAATTCCAACACTTTTGTGTTGTTGCGAGAAGACTCCCAATCGATTACCCCAATCAATCAGCTCCCAATCGATAACCCTGATCGATTGGCTTGCCTTAATTGATTGCACAATCGATTCCAGTACATTCTGCCTAATCGATTATGTCATGTTGAATCAATTGCCTTAATCGATTCAGTAACCTACTGTACTTCGCAAAAAATATCCTCCCAATCGATTGGGAAGTTCCCCAATCGACCAATCGATTTCGAGCCTCACTATGCACTTGCGATTTTTGGTTTCTCCCAATCGATTGGCAGGCTGAGGCCAATCGATTGATGTCTCAAGTCAATCGACTGGCTTAAGCCCAAAACTCGAAATAGGTTTACCAGTCGACTGGCAGGAAGTGTCAATCGACTAGTAATCCTAAATTCAGTCTTTTCAGGCCTGAATTCGGTCTTGCTATCTGGTTGACCTCAACCTACCAGGACTTCCAAACATTTAATCATCCGTGACCTGTTGAGACTTCCCGTTGCCTAGCATCCGGTCAACCTTTGACTCACTTGGACTTTCCGTCTGGTGCCAAGTGTCAGCTCCACCCATCTTAGACTTAACCTAGTTCCCAACTAGGTTTGCCTAATTCTCAACTAGGTCTTCCAATACCTAAACTCCGTTAGGACTTCCCCTGCCTAGTTCTCAATTAGGTCTTCCATTTGTCTAGTCTTACTAAGACTTGCATTGCCTAGTTTCCAACTAGGTCTTCCACTACCTAGCCCTGCTAAGACTTTCCGTTTGTCTAGTCCCACTAGGTCTTTCCTTTATCAAGTGTCTAGTCGTCCCTTGACCTACTTGACTTCTCTCGCACATATGTCAAATATCAAAATTCAAGTTCGAACCAACCCAAGCTTAGTCAACTTGGTCAACCTTGACCCAAGAACGATTGCACCAATAATCTCTTCCCTGTTAATGTTTGATAATATGTTTAAATTAGACTAACTCATTAGCCTAACTTCTTTCTTCTCATTCAAAACATGAATGAGAGTTTCTTAATTTAAACCCTACATTCTCCCCCTTTGACACACATAAAAAATCTCCCCTTAAGATTCACTCTTCTTTAACCTCCAAAACATCACAATGAAAATCCCATACCTTTCATTGTTTCCAATGCTCAACCTTGAGCATTCAAAAATTTCACCACAATGAAGGTTCCCAACCTTCCATTATCTCTAATCATCACAATGAAGATTCTCAATCTTCCATTGTCTCCTCATAAAAAAAAAATCTCTAAACCATGCCTTTAAGGAAGACCTCCCCCTTAAAGCATGTTCCAAACTTCTATCATTGCACCAATAATAATTTGGAGTTCCTGAACCTTTAGAAAAACCCAAAATTTGAAGTCATGAGATTAAACATTCAATCTTGAATCTAAAACTCCTCCTTAACTCCAAGTTAGTCCCTTTTAAGCATTTCTTTCTCATTTTTATCAAGAAAATTACCTTTACATACTTATCAAAGCATTTCATAGGGTTAGGAATAGTTAAATTAACTAAACATGACTTAATGGATTGAAATCAGACCATTTAGCTACTTCCAATCAATTACCATACGTGCCAGTGGATTGGCAACACTGTCAGTCGACTAGAGTTTCTAATTTTCTGATTCAATTTCTGTCCGAATTTCAAAAATCCATAACTAATTCTATGATTATCGAAAAATCATGAAATTTTATGTATACATTACTTATATTATGTACTATCAAGGAAAAAAAGTTTTTATGAAAATACATCCCATTTTCAAAGATTAATACAAAATTAAAAATTATTGAAAACTTCAATGTTTCACTCTAACTTTGTATTCACTTGATCAATGATGATTCCTATCAAAAGATAGACTTCACTAAGCTTTTCCAAAATGATTTTGAAATATTTTTAGAAAATAATTTTCAAGCATGATCTTTGGGCTAAATACACATGACTTATACATTTACTTTTCCCATGATTAAATTTTACAAAATCAATGGATTTTGATGAAACTAAAATTAAAAAAGATGCATTAAATCAACATCTTGAGTTTTATTCATTCTCCTAACATCTCACTTGTATCTAATGTGTTTCAATATACATACAAGACAATTCTAAAGTTCTTATGAGATGAATAAATAAATTTTCCCTAAAACTAACGGATCATGCATTTCTATCTAGGCATTTTTATTTTGATCATCTTACCTAGGATGTCAATTTATGTCATTATTCTTAATTGCAAGAAATTTAACATTTATGCATGTAAATAAGTATGACATACATCAAATGTATACTTTCAAAAAGAAATCTATCATATCTTGACTTAAATGATGTATGCATGACATGTATCATTTTTCATGGCAAGATGAGTGTATGAGATGATGACATGACATGTGATAGGGCACACAAAGCATGACAATTATAGCACAAAGAGATTTCCTAGATTTTCTATCTAGGTATCATCAACTAATCGCTAAGTCAAAAATTAACCTAAGTTGCCCTCATCTCCCTAGAAAATGTGTCCCAACTTGACATTTCTTTGAATTATATCATATTTATGTCAATTCAATTAATCTCAATACCTCAAATTCTATTGGCACACTTACTCTCATCAAGAGTAAAAATCAATTTATCATTTTTAAGATATCACAATACCTCGAAAATGCCTTAAAATGTCAACTTTACCATAGTTAGATTAAGTACCCATCCAATTAGGGGTGACATATCCTATACCTATCTAGGATGTAACGAACACACTCTTAGGAACCCAAAATCTATTGGTGCTCTTTGGGTATACTAGGTACTCACTGGGGATAACTTTCTTAAATACCTTCGTGATAACTTTCCTAGGCTTCTTAGAAGCCTTAGTCATACTAGTTTCCTCAAGGTCAACCCTAAGAGGTTGGATAACCTCCCTTGTAACCTTGACTTGACTCCTAGACTGGTTAGTTCCATAACTATATGGAACTTTATGATGCAAAGTCATGCTTTCCTTGGACTTAGGTTTGTATCCCAAACTTTTCTTGCCCTTAGATGACTTTTGTTTATTTTCACCTAGGTTTTGCTTCTTGGACCCTTTAAAGTTATTTGTCATTTTCTCTAAAGTCTTTTCTAATTTATCAAGTCTTAACCTCAAAACTTGAATTTCAATTCTTAAATCCTCAAGCTTCGAGTTTTCATGATTGCCTTGGGTATTCCTCTTTTTAGCCTTAGATTTGGTAGGTCTACCATTAAATACCCTATATTTTTCATTATGCTCATAAAAATTTCTATTTTCATGGTAATTAGCATCAAGATGATAAAACCTATTTCATGTGACTTATAATTATCCTTAGAATTATCATGCTTCATATTTTCATGATAAAAAATATTAAAATCATAAAAATTATTTCTAACATGCTTTCTATCATGATATGAAGGATAACCATTAAATAATGGTACCTTAATTTTGCTCTTGAAGGCTCCTCTTGACTTGGACTTCCTCCTTGGTTCTTGGTCGGATTCCTCACCCTTGGACATTAAGTTCGATAATGTCCCTTTTGATTGCAAGAGAAGCACACAATGTGCTCCTTGCCCTTTCGTATCATGGGCCCGACCTCTTTTGTCGACCTTCTTTAGCTTCTCCTTCTTCTTGGGTGTCACTTGGGTCTTTTTTTTTGGATCAATTTTGAACACTTACTCTTGTAATGTCCATTCTCCCTACACTCAAAGCATATAATGTGATTTTTATTTTTAATGCGCGAAATTGATATACCTTCACAATTTGTGTTTTCTTGACTTGTGGAGGTGACACAATCTTCCTCCTTGTCACTTCCGGAAATTAATGCTTCTTTTTGTTCCAGTGCCAATGATCTCTCCCCCTCAACCCTTGAGATGGATGCTTCTTCTTCAATTTATTCTTCGGATGTTAAGCACCTCTCAACTTTCGAATCCTCATGCATTTGAAACAAAGAGTTTCTCTCTTTGCCTTTTTCATTACTTTGCGTTGGGGATGAATCTTCATGAAACATTGTCAACTTGCTCCATAGCTCCTTGGCATCTTAATATTCTCCAATTTTGCACAAGAGATTGTTAGACACCAAATTAACCAACAATTTGGTTACCTTTTCATTTGCCTCGAATCTCTTAATTTGCTCCTCGATCCATTTCTTCTTGAGGAGCTTCCCTTTGCTATCCATGGAAGCTTGAAATCCCTTCATTAGAGTGAACAATTGCTCTATGTCTATCATGAGGAAGTTCTTGACCCTTGATCTCTAAAGATCGAAACTTCCCATCTCGAATGATGGAGGTACCCGGATGTCATATCCAAACTCATCTCTGAAATCCATCTTTGAACTTGAGCTCCTTTGATGATAAGTCTTTGAATTGTTGAAATTTGGGCTTCAAGCTTTAACTTCTTTTTCTTCCTCTAGCTCTTGCTCTTTCCGAGAAACATCTATTGAGATGTCGGAGTAACATCTATTGAGGGAAAATCCGAGAAACACGTTTGAGATGGTACGAGCATGTACTTAGACGACCAATAAATGCCCCAGTTAGGCGATGTGAAACAATGACAAATACACACATCAAAC
>JBBUKS010474391.1:0-17527 GCA_038050645.1 Hedychium gardnerianum
TATATAAGTGCAATTTGAATTATTCTTTAGGACGGGTTGTTTAGGGACTAAATTCAGTCTTGTGCATGTCATAATTACTTTTTTTAGAGATTTATATTAATATTAATATATGAATATTATAAAATCTAAATGTATTATTAGATAATATGAATAAGTGTTATAATATTCACATATTAATCATGTTCAAAAAATTAAACGTTGTTAATGAATAAATTTTATAAAAATAAAAATGAATAAATGAATAATGAGATCCATAAATAATGAATATTAATATTAAAATGAATATAACTATGTGTTAATAAAAAAAATGTTAATATAATGAGTACATAATATATTATTTGAAGAAATGATATTTATTAATGTTCAAACGAATATGAATGTCTTATAAGTAAACCCTTTTATATATTAAATATTTAGATTTTACAATTCAACTGATTTTGAAATAGATAATTCATCCTATATTTTACTCACTAAATAAATTCAAAAATTTTTATAGCTCCTAATGTAATCCTTTAGCTCCATTGATAATTCAATCATTATACCTTGTCATAAGTTTAAAAATTAGATTCTAATTACTTTAGAATGCCTTTTATTTTTTTACCACAATACCAAGTCCCGAGGTAAATGGATGTTGATTTTTGATGACATAAGATGAAATGTTCATCCCAGCGCCTACAATATCAAGTCTCGGGGCAAGTAGATGTTGATCCTTGATGGCATAAGGTGAAACGCTCGTCTTCAGCGCCCTTGTCAGTTCGTCCCATGACCAATACAAAGGAGGAAAATCACGAGGACTACTTTACTAATCTAGACAATGACCAGTATATGGAAGAAGACAGGAACCTGATTACTAATTAAAATTTAATTCTCAGATCTCATGATTATAATATTTTATATATTAATTATTAATTCATCTCAAAGAGACAAATAAATAGATTGAACTGATCAATCAATTGAGATAGGATTCAATTGGTCGATCAATCTATAGAGTTGTATAAAAAAAACTGATGAGATATCTTGTAGATGCGTTGTGGTGAGAGCGTTATATAAAAAACAAATTATGAAAGTGACAACCTATCGGACAAATTCAAGCATATCTTATACATATTTAAAGATCAGCTTTCAAAATATTTGTCTCTCAAATTTATCATTGTTTTTATTTGTTAATTCATATATTCAATTCTAATCTTAAAAATATCAATTCAGTCCTATATAAATTTTTCATCGATCATCAAAATTAGAAATATAATCAAACTGAGCCGAATAATAAGAGATTCGAATTTGACTCGGTTGGATTTTCTCTAAACTTGAGCTTGGCTCGAGTTAAATTCAAACTTTAATTCTTAAGCGAGTCCGGTTTGTAATAAAATTAAATAATTTATGAACGACTCGAATTCGGTTTGAAAATAATTCGTTTAAAAGTTAAACGAGTTTTGTTCATGCTTAGCTCAATAATATATCATTTTCATATCATTGAACAAACTTAAGTTTTAGCTCGTTAGGTACATGATCGAGCTCGAGGTAACAGTCTTATTTTACTTTTAAGTTATATAACGAATATGTTCACGAGTCTCTAATTAAATATGTTCGCGAGCTCATAAATCAAATATTGTTAAGTTCGAGCACGACTCGATAATATTTTTGATTTCAAAATCAGGCTTGAGTTTAGCTTGTTAGCTTAATCGAACGATTTTTCTTTTCAAATTGAGATCTAAATAGCTTGCGAGTGACTTGACTCGTTTACACCCCTTCTCGAATAAATCTGGAAAGCACAGATGAGTCATAGTGGACGGCCAATATCACAAGTGATTCGAGCACCGTGAGCATATGATATACCCTATGAGAGAGTTGAACTTTCATTTATGGAATCTCTTACCATTGCATTGTGCCCGGGGCTAAAAAATTAATTTGTCACTTTTTTTGGTAATCCAAGCCACCAAGATAAATCGTCAAGCACAAATAGATCATAACAGACGGTCTAATGTCACAAGTTTTCTAAACTCCCCAAATATAATATGCTCTAAGTGAGATTTGAACTTTCATTTCTTAGGGAGTCCATCTCATCTCTTATCATCGTACTAAAATCCCGTGGCAAAAAAAAATCATTTTTTTAAACTCAAGTATCCAATTTTTACTATCTAATTAATTCTAGAGATGACTGATCCGTCCTATAAAAGTTTCTTACCAATCCCCAAGGGTAAATCACGGAAGCACAACATCAAGTCGTCGACAGCCAACCCCCACGATCTTCGCTTTTCCACCCATGGTTACTTCAGCCCACAATCGCTTAACTCAAATTTTTTCACTAAATTCAACATCAAACATGTCCCAACAGATAATCGAATCATGACACTCTAAAAATTTCTATCGCACCTTAACTATTACACCATGTCCGTTAACCAACATGTCCATGGGAGCATTTTGCAGCTCTTCTAATCGATTAATTCTATAGGTGATCAATCCGATCTCACGAAATTTTTTCATCGATCATTAAGATAAATCAAAACATATTAATAAAAATTTATCTAAATGACTAATATTTTTAAATCTATTTTTTATTAGAAATTTATTATTCACTTTTTATTAGAGATTTATTTTTTTATAATATATAGTAACTAAAATTCAAAATTTAAAAATTTTAAATATTTATTAAAAACTTAATTATCGGATCATTGTCCTAAAAAAAAAAACTCACTTGAGTTTGAGGGTGTGATGATGAGAATGGCAGTGGCAGACGAGGTAGCATTTTGTTATTGGGAGAGCAGGATGGTGCATCAATCAGACACTTTGGACCATGCTTGTTGTCACTTGTCAGGAACATAACATGCAACTCACAAACTACACCATATCACCAATGCACTCTACATTATTATAATCATTTTTCTAGTAGATCTGATTTGCTCTTGATTATTTAAATAAAAATATTTTTTTTTTTTATCTTTTTTTTAGATTTACTAAAAGATAATTTACTATGTGGAGGCCTTCGTTTTAAAAAATACCCTTAATTCAATCTATATATTATTTGATAACTGTTTGAAAATATTAAAAGCCTAGCATTTGTGTCAAATGGGTACCTCTATAGTTTTTTTTCTCCGAAATTTGAGACATTGTCAAATATATATATATATAGATTTGATATATTATAATTCATCCATGAGCACATAATATTATTTTTTTTTCACTTTTTTTTAATCTAAATACTTCCTTTATCCAATATACAAAACTAATAAAAATAACATTTATTGAGCTAGCTAGTTTTATATAATTTTTATTATAATGAATAGTTTATTAATTATTGAACAATGTCAATGGTCAAAATTAGTACTAATGATGAAAAAGTCAACTCCTAGCTCCGGAGGATCATCTCAACCCCTAAACAACCCTTTAAATTTATTCCTCCTCAAGTTTCAAATCATGGAGATTAAATAATAAACTTATTGACACTCTTTCTCATCTCGAAGTTATTTGCTTACTTAAAAAAGATAGTCTATGCCATTCTTATCGTAGGTGCCTCAGTCACCTATGCCTTAGCCGTTGAGGCTCCCGCTCCCGCGAGTGCCTCCTTCATTCTCACATCGACAATTGGTGCTGTCACCGGTGTCGCCCTAGTCTCCTTCCTCACCTTCTACATGCATTGACGAAGAAGAAGAAGATAGTGCGATCGTGCATGAATTATAATCGTCTTGTCTTACTTTTTGCATTGTGATCTATATAACTCATAAATTATAATATGAGTAAAATTATCCACTAGTCTCAAGTACTATTTGATAAACGAAATACATACATTATTAGCATTTCTAATAGTCACCTATTTTTTTATTTGGCTAGTAAGAAGATGACATGTTGAGTAAGCACATGATTTGGTCGGTAATTACTACGAGAAAATTAGAATGATCGATAATCTTATTATTTTGACCGGTGATATGGATTTCATATACCATGAGATATATTATTATTGGACGGACTAGGTCATGTGGAAGAGACTCTTATAACATGCTTAGCAAACTATAGTGTAGCATGGAGTACTCTAAGATGATCTCCACTTCGCATCACCGCTAACCCTAGCTTGAGCATATTGATCTACCTAACCCTAATTCAACACTTCGCCCCTTTGCCATTGCCTAACTACTTGACACTTAACTTAGCCCTTGTCTAAACTAGTTGACCTAATTGATACTCCATAAACCCAATCCACGGTACTCGATCATTTCACCTTCGATGAACTAATTTACCACGCAAGCAAACGAACTCTCACCACTTTACTCCTAACTTAACTCACATAAATTCTTCTCGTAACTAAGTTCCAACATGAGGATAGAAAAATATATAAATTGTTATAATATATACATCAAATATCTAGGATAGAAAAATAATATACAATTAAATTCTAATTAAGATTTAGTATCGAAACATAGTTGAATACTTACAACAATCCATGCATTAAGTATATAAAAATAACATTCAAAAGAGTTATTGGTCTACTAATTAGTTGTATGTTAATTTTACAAATTTTGATTAAAACTTAATTGATATCTAGTTATAAATCCTAAATAACTATAAAATATATTTATCTTTTACATTTTTTTTAAAAAATAATAATCAACAAACTAATAAAATTGATGCATGTGAGTGGGGTAGGGTAAAGGTGCAAACAAACAATAAGGAGCTCGTTGAATGCCATCCGCTTCGGCGGATCTTTACCCAAGTTTGTACCTCGGGCTATGATATAGTGGTAAGTATATTTTGGAGTTTTTAATATATTTTCAGGATTCAAAATTTAGAAAACTTAAAAAATTCATTTCTCATGTTGAATCATCATTAAGATTATTAGATCATTATATAAACTTTCATTTTTTAAATTTATCTTAATAATTAATAAAAAAATTTAGTAGAACCAAATAGATAACTTTCATGATTAAAAATAATAATAAGGATCTCGGTAAGAGAAAAAGCAAATCCTTTTAGGGTAATTACCTTATTTTTTATAGAAAAAAAAGTAAAAGTATTTTTTAAATAAATTTTTTTATTATCATCAAAATAATGTTCTACGTGGAAAAAAAATATATCAAAATGATCCACTATCCTATTCTTTTTTCATTTTAAAAATACTCTTAATCCAACACTATTATAATGTTTTA
Organism: Hedychium gardnerianum; assembly: GCA_038050645.1. NCBI lineage: Eukaryota > Viridiplantae > Streptophyta > Magnoliopsida > Zingiberales > Zingiberaceae > Hedychium > Hedychium gardnerianum. The sequence goes on from JBBUKS010474391.1 coordinate 5,139, forward strand.
ATCAAAACTACTATAATATTAAATAAAATCATTTCAAAAAATTTTGATCGAAATTATTTTAATGGGTTCAAAATTGCCTTAATTAACATTGATTAAAATTATTTTAAATCAAAATTATTTCAATATTATTATAATAATTTTGACTAAAATGACTATAATCTATATCAATTTAACTATGGTATGTTGTAGTATTTTTTTTATTAAAATAAAAATATTTTTATAATAAAACATAGAATAAATCATATTTTTAAAAATATAGGACGATAATAAAAATAAAAGTTCACTAACCAACTAAACAAGCTTGATAATATCTAAATAAATTAAGTTCAAGCCAAAGAAAAAAAGAACTACATCAAATTTGAGCCATTATTTCAACAATTTAGTTTATTTTAAGTTCCAAGCTTGATTATTTTATCAAATAAATTTGAAAAAATATAAAACTTACTCGGCTTAATTCCCTCCATAAACGAGAGTATGATTATATGATAGTTTTACATAACCTTTAATTACAAGGGGCATCAGTTCATTATAACCCACTCATTTTGAGCTAACTAAAACCTGGAGTTACAAAGAGTAAGTGCATTAGGCATTTGGGCCGGACAATATCAACATCCATTAGCAAAATCACAGCTTGCAAGGATGAGACTGAATACCAAACGGAAAGTATAACGACCAAGGAAGAGTTCTGAGGAGGAATGCGTGGAGCGATAAAGCCGGCAGCTGCCTGAGAATTTGAGGGAGTCAGCAGGGTAAACATCACAACAGCTTCTGGTCGTAGAACGCCATCTGGAGTTGTTTCACCCAGTTGAGCCAAGCACCGACATTTAGGCCGTCAACGGTAACCCAGTCAACGGCAGTTGCTGCTGGCTGCTCCCACCATTCATCAACCTTCAAAAAAGTGGATTTATGAAACAACACACCATCGTTACCTACTTAAACTGTGTGCCTAACATCCTAATTTATACACCTACAAGTCAGCTAGCAAAGAGATTATAAGCACACAACTTCTGAGTTTTTACAGGTTACAAGCTACCTAGCAAAGAAATGAAATAAACCTACGATCACATGAAAAGATTGCTGAAGGAAGTAGCTTGCAAGAGGCACACATTATCATGAAAAAACTACAAGCTGTGTTATAAAACTAAAAAGAGAGCTAAACAAATTATTCTATCGTATGAACTATTAACAAATTGATGAGTAGTTTCTCACCAAGCATCTAACACGTTGGCAATTCTCCAAGCATCTTTGTGCATCCAAGACAGCCTTACGAAGTTCAGGCAACCATCTGTCTGCAACTATTTTTTCTTGTTCGCCAGCTAACTTCAAACAATAACTGGCAATCCTGCAAGTTCAACCAGTAAATAATGAATTTGCATTAGAAACAGGTAAGGGACACAAAAATTATTGTTCTTTGGTATATTTAAAAACCCTATTGATCATGGTTCGCCTTTAAACTTGCAGCAAAAGAGTGATATGCAGCAAAATGAAATATGAAACAAAGATCTATGGCAGCTGTTGTCAATGACTACATAGGTGAAATAAGTACACAAAGTACATGAGATCTTATGTGATTCATCCTTATAAGCTGAAGTCTAGCATGTTAAACACTTTTAAGCATGCCTCCTTCATTGGCAGAAGATGCTCTAAATGTTTTACAAAGGGTGCTTTCATGGATAGTTGTTGGCTATGTAGACAGTTTTGGCATCGAGACCATCAACTAACCACCAAACTGCTTAAGGTTTGGAAGGCCCAAGGTCTACAGTCTACTCAAGACTGCCTTCCTTACCTCCCTAGGGCTTCCTCTATGCAGTCCATTGTGTTACCCTTCCACAACGATCCCAATCAGCTCTCTCCAATTCCTTGCCGACCTACTGTGATGATTCTGAGAGTTTTACAACACCAATAATCCCTTGACTCCATCTATTGTTTTGCTATTAAATGAAGTATTATATTATTTTATATAATTTTAGATATCAAAACTATTCTAAAAAAAGTGAAAATCTTTTATCAAATTTTATAATTTTTCATCTAAACTCTTACAATTCATGGTTTGATATGATTCATGATTCAATAATTCACCGAAATAATTTACGATGTGAACCACAAATTGACAGCCTGTATTCAACAGTTCTGATCTCTAATGGACCTAGGAGGTTTGTTCAAACTATAAATCAGGAAAATTTTACCTTTCATAATCTTGTTGCATCCGGTGTGCATGGTTCAGTAAAATGCAGTCATTCTCAACAAGGTTCCGTCTCGTATGAACGAGATTAATTGCCTTGGATAAATCCTCCAAGATGTTAGCCTCAGAACCCCGAAGCTTTAAACAAAATTCCAATGACTCTAAGACAGATGCTAAGCCAGCATCTGCACCTTCAACACCTACTCAAAAATACACATGATTCAGATAAAAATTTATAAATTCTAGTAAGAAATTTTGGATATGGGATTTGTGAACAAATTGAAGTTATTTAGAAAGGTTGAACAGCATGGCAAAAATATATAATATATTTTCAACTGCATGTTAGAAACCAGGGATCTCGAAACATGGAAAGCTTCAAAAAGATTATTTATTTTACTAATGAAACCAAAGTAGATGAATTACTAATAATTCAATGCGTTGATTGTAAAAAAAACCCTTAAAAATTTAACTTATAGTGGCATACAAGGTTGTATTGTTTTAGAATAATTTCTATCGATAAAAATACACAAAGATATGGAAAAGAAAATATTGAGGTTATACATCTACAACATAAAATATTCAGCTATTGAATCAAAGCAATTTGTATAATGAAAAGTTTATATCAAGTTAAATTAATGCATAAAAGAAAATATTTTTTTATCTTCCACATCATACGTAACAAAATACATATAAAGAATAAAAAAACCTATAATACTTGCAATTCCAAGTGTTCACAGAAATATTAGCAAATCGCTAATAGTGATCTTCTGTAGCAAATTAACAAGATATATCTTAATACTCAATTAATATTTTCCAATTTACAACTTTTTATAAGAAATCTACAACATAGAAGTGGTGATATAATTAATTTAATATAATATAATTAAGAATGCTATAAAACATGTATAGTCAACAGTAGAATGAATGTTAGATATATAAGGCTAAAATTTCAATCATAAATGATAATTTGCAATATAATTTTCCCAACTAATAATTCATTAGCAATTGAATCATAGAATATATAAACAATGCAAATTCATAGATTTGTAAGCTCGACTTCTTTTTATTTTTTGTACAAATTTGTTTGATTAACTAATTATATTAACAGAAGCGCAGTCTAAGATTTTAAAATTATTAATCTTATTGTATTTATTAACTATTCAAGAATTTATCTCAACCAATAAATAACTAACAGTCCAATATACTTGTAATTAAAGAACTCATATTGTTAATCTAATCTATAAGTATAATAATTTAGTACCATCCTTAATAAATTTATATAAATCGAATTATTTAATGTTTATGGATATATTACTATTTTTTTTTTCCTTTTCACTTACTTTATATTTTTAGATTAATATTGTTTTTCCCCATTTCCACCTGATCTGATATGGTCAATACAAGATTTTTGGGCCAATTGAACAATATTGATTTTGCAAATGCTTTCAAGCTTATTAATATTTTCCACAATAGTCGTACCATAGGGCTATAAGTGACAAGGATCACAAAATAATGATCTTAGAAACCATGACCGATATCACCCACATGCTTGAGTAGCAATGACAGACCTAGGAAACCTCACAATTGAAATGCATAAAATGGAATCATTTTCGTAAGAACTGCATCTGTTGGATAACATCTTATCCGGATAAGTGATTATAATGATGTTAGCATGGTCCTAGTATCATGGTAACAAATTGGGAGAGGAAACAAAAACACAGACAAAAAAAATTCAGCATAATATGCATTCTTTGCAATAAACTGTCAAACAATAGGATGGCATTGTCACTGACCAGAACGAAATTGGAGAGCAGCAGAGATGCGGCATATAGATGGGATGGCAGATGGATCCCTAGCACCAGCTCTTGTTGTTAATATTGCAGCATTTTTCTCAGCAGCTGCAAGTGCTTCAGCTCCTGTGGCACCAGGGACACCAATAGACTCCACAAGCTCCTGATCAAATATTTTTTTAAAAAAACAAAGTTCAACTGTCCGGTATTTTGTTTTATGAACTAAAATACAAATAAACTTTAACAAACTTGCAACGACGGTTGAAAAATTAGGTATGGTACTGATATGGTCCATGATAGGGTCGTCTTATGTATGATACTCCGGATGGCATTACAACATCCCTTCAAAATATATTTATCTAAAAATTGGAGTCCCTCAATAATTTCACTTTCTATTCAAATAATTATTTCATAACTTCATATTTTTATCAATCCTTGTAGAGCTCAAAATTGTGCAGTATATCACCCACTGTTAACAGCATAGAAGGCACTGCCACTTGTACAAGCTGTCCACGGCAAACCAACTGAAATTTGTTAGTCAGCCTTACTGGGTCAGGCATCAGACAATCACAAATCACCCATATCAGCAATCTAGTACAAGATTTAGAACATGGAATGCCTGGTTGAAAGTAGAGAAGCATAATATTAAAAGGTTTACTGACTTTCTAAAAATTAAGATAATCCCCATGATTAAGACTTAAAAAGGCACATTCTCTTCTGGTGCTGGGAATTAATCAACCATATGCTTTTTAAGTTTTTCATGACCCATAAAAAACTGAATGGAACTTTTGTAGCCTTGAAGGCATGAAAATAGTACTTGTTACACTGTAATTTGACAGACAAGATATTTGCAAGATGGTGGCAAACCTGTGGGGTCGCAGGCAGCATGTATAGACTATTGTCTAAACTTTGATAAAAGGAAGATAATTCTCTCTCTATGAGATCCTTCGAATTGTTTGAAATGTTCACCACAGCTGTACATGTTGGAAGAATAGTCTTTGCTGCATGGTCTCGGGCAGCCAATGGTTGCTGTTCCCAGAATGTCGCTGCCTCCTGCAGTGTGACAGAAACAGATAATGATTTTCTTTTGACTGTTAAAGCATGCAATTATGAGTCTGTCAATAAGAAGGTTGTAGTCGTATATCATAACTGAGACATTAAGAGAAGTGTATTGGGCTTCTTTTGATAAAAAAAAGTGAGATTAATTGGACAAAATCTAGCAACATTAAAGAAAAAAATATAGGAAAAGGAAATTATTTTATTCACATTGTTACCATTATGAAACATGCAAACTGCCAAACTTTTTTATTAACTTGAATGAACGAGTTTTACTGCTGATGACTCTACTACCTGGCAAAACATGTTTTGAGAGAATATGTGCATACGAATAACAAAGTGAAATTCATACATAAGGATGATGAGATATTTCTGTATTCAGTACCAGAATTAATTGACTTCAGGGCAGGTCTTTCATTGCCAAAGCAGATAACTTAGATTACTTGCAATTGAACAATAGTAGTTAAAGATTAGTTGTATTTGGCTCAGTAAACATTAATATATTGGGAATTTGGGATTACAAAAACATTAACCAAATATATACGTACCCAAACAAAGAACCTAGGGTACTATCTTTTTGCATGATTGATAAATTCATGATTGCAGGGATAATGGAGCACCTATCAGATGCTCAAAGAACAGGCAGAAGTATGGTGTCTTTTACATTAATATTTACAGTTAAACGTTGCCCAGTTGGCAATATATTTAGGGCTCAAAAAAATAGTACACTAAGTTGTTCCTCAGGATAGGAATATTCATTCCTTCACACACAAAAAAAAACAAGTGATCATATTATTTATTTTTAAATATATTTCATGAGAATATCTTATTCACGTAACAGATAATATTTGCAATATCAATTAAGATCATAGTTGCAAAAAGACGAGATGAAAATTAAAAAACTTTCTGACCATGTTGGCCTTGACAAGAGCAGTATAAACATTCTCCAATTCTGATCTACGAGCATCAAATCCTTCTATTTTTTTCCACTTCTTCTTCAACAAATCTTCAGCTTCTTTCCACTCTGCACACAAATTGTTTAAACGTTGCACTTCAGATGTCAGTGTACCTAGACTTGCTCTGAGTCCAGCAACTTCTCTTTCCCTGCCTAAGACCTCCAACTATATGGCACACAAAAAAAATAAAAAATTGGGATAAGAAAATAACCAAACACTGACTCGAAGGAAGTGAAGAAGCACCAACAAAGTAATTAAGAAATGAGAACATTAGGATGGCAAAAACATTTGCAGAAGACAGAAGATCCAGGTCACATTATATAGAGATGTTTCCCGGCCTTATAGTGGAAGATTTATTCCAGAAGTTTGTAAAAGAATGAATATATCAACTGCACTAGGATATGAATAAACATATTTTTAAATCACAAGTTGTTTTTTAGCTTGTGCCGTCATAATTGACACAAAATTGGCAACATGACATGTAAGCTAATTTGCAAATCGGTTTGCAATGCAAATATATCCCTCTAGTGATGTTGTTGACTTCAAAGTGGCTAAAATCTTCGATCTTTAACCCACAGGTCAATTTTCAAAAGCGGCACAAAATTGCCACAAAGTAAATTTTTTCATCAAAATAAGTTTTTTTGAGGGTCTAAAAAAGCCTGAAATGTATCTCTAATGGTGTTGACAAGTTCAAAAAGACCAAATTTTAATTTTTAGACCATAAGTTGATTTTCAATTGAGCTTGCGCCATCAAAAATTAGCCCCTCCCTTTCCCTGTCACATTTTGCATGTTATGCACATGACTAACAGAAAATTAGTGTCCCTGCAAGTAAGTGACAGAGGAGGGGGTATTTCGACAATGGTTCAACAGTATGGAGGGAAAAATATGACAATATTGAAAGTGTTCTCTAGAAATTATTATGTGCTCTCCAACTAAAACTTCATAAACAAATGTATCAAGAATGACTCAGATGTCAATTCAAACCTTTATGATATCATCATTTTAAGTATGGAAGAAACCACATACCTCAAAATTATGTATAGCCCCAAGGTTTTGAGTGCCTCCAGCAGGAAGTGTCTGTAAAGCAACCACATCATTGCTTCCATGTAAACGTTCTAAAAGCTTTTGACATAAGGCCTTAGCTTCTGCAGCTTTGTTTAATGCATCTTCCGTGGCTACAAATTGTTGGACATGTGCTTTCTGCAAGACAAAACAAATTTTGCAAACACCTAGAATCAAATAAAAGGAGCACTGAGATTTACAAAACTGTGTCTGAGATGGATTAAAGCATATTTTGCTGATAAATCCACAAAATTTATCTGCAAGTGCATAGGGTTGTATATTCAGAATTGATTAGGAACACTTTGAGATAGATATGATAAAAATAATGCAATTTGGTTAAGGCTTTTAAATCGTTTGTAAACTAAATTTATTAACCACAGTCTGCAATAAACAAGACATGGAGAAAGGTGGAAGTAAGATCCTATTCGCTATTTTATAGTAAAGTTAATGATTGGAGCAAGACTCAGGTTAAATAAATACCTCCATTTATTAGAAACCAAAATGATTGCAGTAATTGGTATACAAGTATTAAAAGGGGTCCATCTTCAGGGTTCAGATTATAGTTTATAGTGTACCGGGGGCAATATTTGAGTTACATTATTTGACAAAATAAGCCTCATTTGGCTGAAATGATAAAAACATATGCAGAACTATTCAAGGATAACATAAGGTATTACACCAAAATATAGACTACACAAGCAGAAAACAAGCTGTAACCAGGATAAAAAAAAGTACAGTAGTTGAAAATTTGCAGTAACAAGATAGAGTATTAACAAGAAGCCAATCCCCATAGAGAAGTATTCATGGTTTATAGATATGGTTCTATAATTTATGCATCTTTTGACAAATATCACAAGGTAGACCTATTCCTTCTCAATTTTTGAGCTTAGATGAATTAAAAATCAAGTTAGACATTAACTTTTGAGCCTACGGTTCAAATGAAGCTAACGGCCTTCGGAAAGAATTAAATTTGGCAGCAGAATGATTAAAAAATAACAATTTTGAAGAAAATAGTGTCGTCACCAAGAATTACATCCCAAATCCCAACTCAAGTGTCCAAACATAAAGATAGAAAACAACCTAAGACTTAAGACTCATTCAGGGCCAACATTAGAAAAATAGTCCTTGTTGTAGCCTTTCTAGGTGTTGATGTGTTGATTGTTAATCAACTTCAACAGAATCAAATAAAAGTTTCAAGATATAGAACTTCAATCAAATTTGATCTAATAAAGATTACATTTCAAGTTTGAGACATGAATTCTTTGAACCGAATGGATAGCAAAAGGATCCATTCCATAAGATGTGTTTGGATAATAGACAGTACCTGTCTTTCAAGAAGCTGATCATAGGTTGCTTTTGTAGGTATCTCTGTTCCAACCTTACTATTACCATACACTTGGTAAGGTAAGGGTGAGCTTGAATCAGGAGAAGCAGCATCTAGTACCATGTCATTTTCATACTTGTATCTAAATAAAAATTATTTTAGTAACAACAACTTAATAAGCAAAAGCATTTCGACTGAATAAAAAATGCATGCCAAGACCTTCAAATAATCAATAATTGTCAGTAAATCACATTGGCAGTGAGCCCACTAGAGAAATCTAGCAACGAATCAACATAGTATAATTCCATAGTCAACCTCAAACCTACATATAAGGACATTAATAAGCAGTGACAAACTTACAAACTACAAAATGAGGATTGCTAGAGTATGATTCTACAAAGTATATTCTGGAGAACTAAAGCTTTTATCGCAGGAAGTATTGCAGCTTTAACATGAAAATAATCTGTGGCACAGTATAAATGAATGAACAGTTACTCTAGTAACCAAATCAAACTATTGCCCATGGGAACAAAGTGATACAGCTACAAAACTAAAAGAATAGATAACTCAGTCCAACTAAACAAAATAGAAAGTTCAGCGAACTACCTTAAGAGTTCTGCATCAGCCCTGATATCAATCTTTTCAGTTTCCTTGTGAATGAGTGTGCTATCCTTCATAGCACATGAAGTGATTGACTTAAGTAAAAGGGAAGGATTTTTAAGTTTATCCCTCACAATTGCTTTAGCATCTTCAGGTATTTCTCCATCAAACTCAATTCCTAGTTTGGCAGCATCTATCTGGGAGTTGAGGTTGACACCCATCCCTTCATATGCAGGAAAAGTTCTCCTTATCTTTTCAATCAAGTGAGAAGCAAGAACTTCACTAGCTTTCCGAGCATCTCTCTCTCTTGACGTTTCTACAAGCACAATATCTTCCAAGGATCGGATGCCTTTGACAGTTGAATAAACTGCTTTCTCACCAGGAGTACGGAGTTCATCAGTAACATCATTTTTACCACTCGTAATCAACCTACGGACATCCCTTGCTTGATCGACATAGTGATGAAGCCGCCTTTGATACTCTGCGAATATCTTTGCTGCCTCATCACATTGCTGGTCATATGCTTCCAAGATCACCTGTTTGTGCCTAATACATTAAAACACAATAAATCAACAACTAAACTATGCAGTTACTTACAAATGCACAGAGCTAAAATTTTGCAGATGTGCATATAAGCCTATGATGGGAAAACCTACAAGAAGCATACAAATGAATCAAGACCATAGAGTAAAGAGATCATTTTCCCCCTTTTTCTTTCCATATCATAATTTTCTTCAAAGAGCGGAAGGGCAATCCTCACCTTGCATTCGATCTCTCATCAAGCATCCTCTTTCGCTCAGATTCCTCCCGAGCGACCTCGGCCATCCGAGCCTTCAACTCCTTCCGCTGCCGCCGCACCACGTTCCTCAATCTCTCAGCCTCCTCCTGCGCCAGATCTCTCTCCCGGATAGCGACCTCCCTGGCCTCCGCAGAGGAGCCCTCCTCCCTCTCCCTCCGCCTCCCCCTGCCCACCTCCGCGGCCCCCACTGCTGGAGCCACGCCGTGCACCAACATGTTCCTCCGCACCGTCGCCACGGTGTGCTCCGAGCGGACCCTCTGCAGGAGGAAGCTCCACACGGGCACCATGTTCCCGCGGCAGATCTTCCGCAGCTGGTCAGGGGAGGGCGGCGTCGAAGGGTAGCCCATCTCCTTGAGGAGCCACTCCAGGATCGCCTCCGGGCGGGCGGCCGCGGTCCCGTGGCCCTGCATTGTGACGACCGGATCTCGACTGCCGACGACGGGATCAGGAATCACGACTCAGATCCAATTGGGGAGATCAAAGCGAGTAGATCTGGATACAGAGTTAGGGTTCGTGGACTGGAGATGCATGCGCAGGCAGTTGAAGAAGGCCGGCCGAGACAGAGGAGAGGAGGGCTTTTAAACTGCGCCGGCGTTATTAGTGCACCTCTGCAGGGATGTAGACGAGCCGAGTCGAAGGGGTGCGGACGAGCTGAGTTGAGTTGAGTCAAGCCGAACTTAGCCGTTCCAATCTGTTTGTATTTAAATTTATTTATTTATCAAAATTATTTGAATTTATTTATTAAATTTTTTTATCAGGTTCAAATTCAATTAATAGGATTATGTTAAATGCTGGGAAAAATAAGTAAGACGTCTCATTTTAATTTTTTTTATCACGACGTCTCATCTTATCAGTTCATCTTTTAAAATGATAAAGCCTTCAGTTCTATTATTTTCATTATTATTTTTTATATATATTTCTCACTTAAATTTTAATTAAATTATCACATAATTATAATAATTATTATTTTGTAGCTGTTATATCATTATAATAATTATAATTTCATAATTATTATAACGTGAATGATAAGTAAATAAATTAAATTTATATTATCGATTAAGATTGATTATACAGAAAAAAAAATCTAATATATTTTATATTCAAATAAATATATCAGTAAAATTTTAAAAAATAAAAATGAAAAAATACAAAGAACAAAATCAAATATATAAAGAAATAAAGTGATAAAAGAAAAAAATCTGAAAATTAGAAAACTCATCTAGTATCAATTCAAAAATTAGATACTAAATAATATTAAGGGATAATTAAATAATTATATAAGGCTGAACAATAAAATAGAATATTCTTTTATAAAATAAATAAATAAATTGGGGTGTCGATGATTTGGAAAAAAACGAGGACCTTCTTTATTTTTGCCCTTAAATATTAACTTATTATATTTTAAAAAAAAATGTATTATAAATAATTTAAATTTATAAAAATTTATAAATTAAACTATTAAAAAATTCAAATAATTTTTAATAAAAATATAACAATAATAATAATAAAGAATTATCCTTTTTTATTTTTGCCAATAAAAAAATTTCCCATATACGATGTATATAATTTGACTAAAGATCCACTAATTTAATGAGTAAATCATGCTTGAATTCCTTCCTTCAACAAGGAGAAAGATTAGAGTGCTAATTAATCAAAGTATTCTACAAGCCACATTCCTAATCACGTGCCATTAAAAAAAAGACTCCTTAACAATAAAATCAACAAGCATTTTAAAGTCAAATTGATGTGTAAATGATGTCCCTTAAAATCGTTAATCATGTTGGATAATAGTAATTACTACTAATCATTTTGATTAACAGTAATTGAGGCCACGTCGATAAATTATGAAAATATAATGTCTAAAAGGTTAAAGAAAAAAACTAAATTAAATTTAAAATATTATGTAACTTACCAACCGGCCGCATAGAGACGCTCCTTCGGTCGTCGGCTTCGCTCCCACGCCGGTCGCAGATAATGGGCGCGTGCTTGTCGTGCTGCCGGCCGCCGCCGGAAGTGGGGCAGACCTCCGCAGCACCATCATACCGTTACCTGGGCGACTCCACTAATCGGTGGTCGAGGAAGAAGCGGAAGCAGGAGGAAGGGACGGAGGTTAGCGGCGGCGAAGGACGGTTGCTGGGAGTCGAGTCTGTCGCTTGCAAGATCGGGGAGGATGAGCCTGGTCGTCTGTTCATGAACGGGGCCAGCGAGATGGCCTGCCTTCACACGCAGCAGGGGCAGAAAGGGTCCAACCAGGACGCCATGATCGTTTGGGAGGTATCGGTCAAAAAGCATTTTTACGCCTTCTACGTTCTGTCGTTTTGGGGATTGAATGCGGAAGAAGGGGGGTTTTCTGGTTAGGGATTCATATTGGATTAGCCCCATTTGGGCAATTGTTCATCACATCATAGTAAGCTTTTTCGTGGTTTAAGATGTTTTCTGGGTTCCCTTTCATTTTCAAACTGTCAAGAAAAATCAAGTGGAATCCCTCAAAATGAGAATCGCATATCAAGAAAATTAGCAAAAGTGATTGATCACAGAAAAGAAGAGAAGAACACTTGGTCACGTTTAAAAGCGGGAATAATAAATCGCAAATTAACTTTATTATGGTTAGGAAGAGGG
>JBBUKS010474401.1:0-17527 GCA_038050645.1 Hedychium gardnerianum
ATAACAATAAGACTTAACTCTGATCCTTTGACAACATCAAAACATAGGTTTGATTCTGGTGCTCCCTGCACCAACACGACATTACCGGGGTCGAACATTTCTGGCTACGATACCCCATATCGGCACACCCTCATTTCTCTCCCGACTTGGACATAGTCGGGATTGAGCATGACTGCGATATCAACCTCCTCCTTTTGTCAAGGGTAGAACATATATCGTATCGCTACGTCCTCTTGAGGGCTTAACCTCCCCCGGGGTCAAAATTACCGGGGTCGAGCATCTCTGGCTACGATACCTCGTATCGGCACACCCCAATTTCTCTCCTGACTTGGACATAATCGAGATTGAGTTTGGTTGCGATATCAACCTATCCCTTTTGCCAAGGGTAGAACATATATCGTATCGCTACGTCCTCTTTAAGGCTCAACCTCCCCTGGGTGCGGCATTATCGGGGTCGAGCATTTCCGATTACAAATCCTCTAGCGATTTACCTCGACTACTCCCCCCGCTTAGGAAATCGACTTGCCTCGACTACTCCCCCCACTTAGGAAATCGGCTTGCCCCGACTACTCCCCCCACTTAGAAAATGTCGAGCATAAAATTAAAACGATACATAGTATAAAAAATTTCATTACGTTGCAAAATTTTTGAAAAAGTTAAGAAAAATTAGCTACATCCTCTGGAGGAAGGCTGTCAACAATCCGATTTCGGTCGATTGGAGGAAGTGGGGCATCAGTAGGCAAAAATTTCCCTTCAAGCAGCTGTTGGAGAGTGTCGTCTATTCCGTGTTGCATCATTTTGAGTAGACGACTGACAACTATGTCATAAAATTCCTCTGAACCAAGGAATTTCTTCTTTTTGAGGGCTCAACGCTCGTCTTCCCCGGCCCAATATTCTTGTAGCTGAGTGGCCAAATTCTCTAATTGCTTTCTTAGCATTTCCAAAGTCTCTCGGGACTCAGAGCGTCTCTCTTCTAAAGCCGCAGGCTTAATAATGTCAAAAGAAGCTCGTGTGACTTCCAATTCTTGCAGTCGGACTACGACCAACTCTTGATTAACCTTTCCGTCCTTCTGGGTCAAATCTAGTGAAACCTTTAAATTTGCCTTAGCCTTGATCTCTGCCTCTGCTCGGAGAGATTCTATCTCTTCTTGGCGAGCAACAGCTAACATCTGGACAGATTCATAAGAAGCCCGAGTAACCCTGAGCTCACGATTTGCAGGTCCATCTCTCCTCGGATTCTTTCTAAATTGGCCTGAGAGGCTGCCGCTTGAGACTTGGCTTCATCTAGTTGATGAGCATGACGCTCCGCGGTGGTTTGAGCCATTTGGATCCATCTTCTTTTCTGTTTCAGTAGTCTTCTCCGCTGCTCCTTTAGCATGAGGATCTGGGTCTCCAGTTCCTCCACCTGATATTTTGTGGTGCTTAGCTCTTGAGCTGTTTGGATAGCCTCGTAGGTAAGATCCCCACTCCTCCTCCTTACACAATCCAATTCCGCCTGGTGATTGGCAGAAGTGTCCACCAATTTTTGCAACCGTTCGATTTCTGCTGAAGATTCCTCCAAAGTTGATTGAAGAGCTACCACAAGGTCAGGAGATGACGTTAAAAATAGTTGCTTTTCCAAATTCGTCATCTTAACGCTTAAATCTTGATGCTCTCGGCTCATGGTATCGAATCTTTGATCAAAGACCATCAATTTTGCCATATGATCTACGGCGGATGAAACCAACTCTTTGGACAGCTCTTTCAGGGCTAACCCTTCGGCCAGTTCCTCCCCTACCGTCCATCGAAACACAGCTTGACCCTGCAAAACGACCTCTAGCTGACCATCACCTGGAGTCTCCCCTCCTCGAGAACCTCTTTAGCCTGAATAGGTTCCTTGCCTTTTCGACAGCTCGAAATCATAGGACTTTGCTGAGGACGGGAGGGACCTTGCTCATCTGGTTAAACTGCCCGTAGGGAAGACTGGAGCATGAGCCCTTCTCTAAGGAAGGTTCTGGGGGAAGAAGTTCTCGAGCCTTAAAGGGACTCTTGACTTCGATGAGAAGAAACCACGACAGGAGCTGGAGGTCGCAGAGAAGCAATTGGACTAGCAGAAGAAGACTGACGTCTTTTGTGATTTATCTTCAAAGGAACTCTTGAATCCTCTGAGGGCTCCACTTCCGCAACCGGGGGAAGTATCATTGGTAACAAGGCCAGGGGTGGCGCCATTGCAATTGGAGTCATAGCTGTGGCTATTGGTAGCACAAAAGCGGGAAGTACACTCCCCAGCTGATGCACGTCCGCCTCAGTCAAATCTAAGATCTCGACCAAGCGAGCTTCTAGCTCATCAGCAAGTGCGATCTGAGCCTTATTCAGTGCGGCACGCAGCATGGTGTCGGCTGCACAGAGAAAGAGAAACGTTCACTTAGATATCATAAAATTTAACCAAAATAAAGAACTTACCGAAAGTAGTTCGAAGAGGAGTTGGGACAAGACTCAGCCCGAATAGATGCAATAACCCCTCCTCAAGGAGTAAAGAACTATGAAAAGTAAGGTCTTTAACCCCTTCAGTCACTTGGAGATAACTCCGGTCTAAATGGTGATTTTTTAAAGATGGCTGCTCAGGCGTTTGGATTTATCATCTAGTTGGCCAAGAGACCGGGGTAGGGGGCTTAATATAAAAAAAAAGAGGTTTTCATCCTTTATGAGAGGATGACAGATGTTTCAAGAGAATAACTCCCGGATGAGCAGAAAACAAGAAGACCCCGTCATCCATTTTCTTAGGATAGAAGAAATAATGAAGGATACGAGGAGAAAGAGGAAGATGGAACAAACGAAAAAAGGATAAAAATTCCAGTTAGAATACGAAAGAAATTTAGACCCAATTGAGAAAGAGGAATCCGAAATTATTCAGATAGCTCAGCAAAAAAGAAAGGGATAGGGAAGCGCAAACCATTTACAAATTGTCCCCGGAAAAAAGTTACATACCCCGGCGGTGGGCGGTCCAGGCGATCGTTACCATTAGGTACCTTCAGCAGATGGTCGGGGGGGGGATATTATAGGCTATTCTAAACCTCTCCAATGTCTCGCTAGTAAAACTAGATTCTATGGATTTATACCACAGGACGGAAGAAGATCCAGAGGCCATTTTAAACTTACACTAGATTAACAAACAAACAAACAAAATAAGGGGAGGGAACTATTGAAGCAACATCGAGGAGTTTATCAGACGAAAAACTTATGGAGAAGAGAAGCAAGGATGAGAAAGACGAAGGAAGAACAGGAACAACACCAGAGAAGAAACCCAAGAGGGAAAAAACTGACGGTGATGAAAAACAAAAACCTCAGCTCAGGTTTTTTGCAATAAAGAGTTAAGGGTCACACAGAGGACTTATATATACCCTGCGCCTTCAAAACGACAGCCATGTGATCGGGAATGACATATAGGCGGGAAATGAGTCACAACCATTGGATTTAGAGCGGGAAGTAAAATTCAAAATCTAATTAATCATCACAAAATCAAAATGACTACTCGGTACTCTCACAAAAAGGTCACATCACATTAATATGACATTACCTCGGCAACATAAAAGCACATTCCCGATCGAAAGCCGAGGCAAAATCAGGCATGAGACGCTTTTAAAAACGTGATCATGCTTAATGATTCAAATCTCGCATTTAATGCTCTTGAATCACAAATAGCCACAAAAGGAATGTCACGTGGGTGACGCTTCAGGAATAAAGATTAGAAAATAACTACAGTCTAGTTAGTCAGATTATGCTTCCTTTGACTAGACTTGAAGGGAAGACATGTGATAGGGAGGATATCTATGGAGCGACACGTGGTAGTTGGAGGCCAGGTGTCAGTAAAATATGACCTACATTCTCCAGTTCCCGGCTCCCGTAGCCCCCGGCTCCCGAAAGATGCTAAACACAAAGAGGTAATCATCGTAAAGACTCTCACATCTTCCTATAACGGACAAATAATGATTTTCAACACAAAGAGATCAACGTAAGTGTTATCCTTCGGATAACCTTAAAGACATCATTAAATGATAAATTAAGAGATCATTAAATTATAAATTAAGAGATTAATTAATTATGAGAAACATTACGAGGGATATCAGAAAGGAACACGAAAGGTCTTCATGATCTCGACAATATAAAAGGGGATCATCTTTACAAACAGAGGTACGAGCAATAAGATTCTAGCATCTACAAGTTTTAATTGTCTTCTATATATTCCTCCTCAACTGACTTGAGCGTCGGAGAGTGAACGTCAGGAACCCTCTTGGTTGTTTCTCTAACATTCTTTTGTAGGTTTTCCTAATCTCAGGAAAAGTTGCAGAACTTCTTCTTCTTTGCTCCCTTCTCAAAGAAGCTCTTCTATTGCCAGAAGGTCCTCAACTCATTCAACCTCTACTCAAAGAAATCGAGGAATCACACGTCAATATTTTTGAGCGGGATCAATGCTATTAACCAATATCTATATACATAACATGCTATTAAGTAGTGATAACTTGAATTGAATAAGATTTCATCTCAACATGTTTTATAATAGTTATTAATAGTAGTTGTTATATATTATACGAGCTAAATAGTATAACATTTTATATTATTTTTAGGAATTTTTTTCTTTTTTCTTTTCTTTTTAATAAAAAAACATACTATTTCGATTATCATCTTTAATCTTTCTTAACTCTTTGGCTCATCCTTAGCCCCATTAATTAACCCTTCCACCACTTTGACTTGGGCATGAACCTTACCTGGTCACTCTATGCCTTGTTTGAATTGCTCAATTGATTGACTCACTTGTTAAAATTCTCTAGAGAGTCTAGACTAAAGTATAAACCAATCGAATCAAATCGAATTGAATAATATAAAAATATTAATATTTGAGTTTGAACTTGAAAATATATATGATATTTGAAGCTTGATTCGGAGTTCAAAAATATAAATAATTTTGGCTCGAGCTCGAATCGAAATAAAATTCGAGCTTGAGTTCGATTTGAATTATTCAAATTTTGATTCGAGCATATTCGAATTATAATTCAAAATGACTTCAATTCAAATTCGATTCGAATTATTCGAATCATAATTTAAATATATTTAAATTAAAATTATGTAAAAATAATTAGAATTTGATTCGAGTTCGGCTCGCAAGTGACTCGCGAATAATCGAACAAAATAGTATGAGTTCAAATTCAACTCAAAAAAATTATCGAATATATTCGAGTTTGGTTCAAATTTGATAAATTTGAATACAAATCAAATATTTTTTGAACCGATTCGATTCCTTTGTATCTTTAATCTAGACCACTAGGACTAGTCAAATAGGCCAGCCCTCTTGACTTTCTTGACCCTCTTTATTTGCTAGATCTTTTTTACTTGACATGTTCAACCATCTACTCGACTTATCTGGATCGACTTTTGCCACAATGGATGACCTGTTGGCTAGTGCATGAGGTGTTGCCACAATGAGGTCTAAGGGTCAAATCCTGGCTAGTAGCCAGGTTCCTGCCCCCTTATGCACTAGTCACTGTTCGGGCTTGCTATACTAGTCCCCGTGATTTACCTCCTCCGTGTTGGTCCTGGGACGAACTGGCGGGGGTGCTGGGGCGAGCGTTTCGCCTTTTGCCACAATAGATCGACTTACTTGATATGTTCAACCATCTACTCAACTTTCCTCGATAGACTAAATTGATCGATTTACCTGACATGTTCAACCATATATTCGATAAGCCCAAACCTCTGGAATCAATCATACCTTTTTGACTATCCTAACCACTTAGACCATTAACTCAAATGTACCGACCCACTTGGTTTGTCCGGACCATTTAATAATAAAAGGAGAAATTATTTTTTTCTAGCTCTAAAATATTCTTTCTTCTTTTTTTATTTTTATTTTTAAAAAGGTATATCATATGCCAATAATGGCTTTGGACAAAATAAAACTAGAAGATCTTGTACATGTAGTTTGCGGAAAGACATTACTATTTATATACTTATTTTAATAATTCATCCGTCGGAACTCTGCTGGATTAATTTTGAAGATAAATAATTTTTTTTTATTCATTCATTGATAAATTTAAAATACAATTTATACATATTTTAAAATTTTAAAATATTTATTTTATTGAGATTATGATTTTTATTGTTTGTCATTGCATTGACTGATAAGTAGTGTTATCAAATAAACTAATTTGTATCCGGATAGATCGATCATACGATAGAGTAGGATGGGTCGATTTGTCATCACGATGGATTAGAAAATTTTCAATCCAATTTAATTCAAAGCGGATCGCGAGTTAAGTGGGTCAATTTACGAGTCCGTCAAAAAAATAAATAAAAATAAAAATTTATATATGAAAGATTAAAAATTTTAAATTTAGATTGAGAATTAATAGACGAGTCAAACCCACAAGTCAAATGAGTTTTTTATTTTAATTTTAAATTTTAGAAGAAAAAAAATTCTTAACCCGTGGATCAATCCAAATTCGCCATTGGTCGACCCACATATATCACAAGCCTATGCAAATTGGTCCGTTTGAATTCGTCTTTAAATAAATTAATAAAAAAATTAATTTAATCTATTTAAATTATTCGATAAAACGATTTAATTTAATGAATTGAATCCAATTGATGCTCTATTGATAAGGGTGAGATTGTTCTAAATTTTTTGATTATTTTAATTTGATCTCAATTATAAAATTTAGAATTCAACTAAATCTATTAAATTAAATTACTAACAATTATTATGATTAGTCAATTGTTGGTCAACAAATTAAACATAGTAAATTTAAGAAGCATCAATTGATTAATAATAATAAAAAGTTTGATAACCGATTAAATTAATAAATTTTATAGCAAGTTGATTTGTTTATTATTTAATTTTTTAAATACATCATAATTAAAATTTAATTCTTAAATACTTAATTAATTATTTAAAAGGTCTAATCACTAAATCATTCCGGGCAAGTTTGAATTGTTCGATCTTCAATCAATTCGATTTGTTCTATATATATTTTTAAGTAATTCAATTTCGATTAGTTTTAGTTCAATCAATTAGATTTAATAAAATGACGAATCAGTCTGTTTTAGATGCACCGCACCTTAGGGCAATCCCTCTTGGAAGTCAAGCCTGTTACATCATCTTCATTAGGCTTGTCGACTGAACCACCGCCCTGCTCCATCACTCCACCGTGCATCACCTGGATTCTCATCGACACGACAGAGACACCAGCAAATGCATTGCTGGTTACTGCAGGCCCATCGCCATCCCCTTCCCCTTCCCCTTCCTCTGCACGGGCTGATGCGACGTCTTCTCTCGATCACCTTCTCTTTGTCGCACCATATTAATTATATTATATATAGATATATATATATA
The DNA here is from genome assembly GCA_038050645.1 of Hedychium gardnerianum. Lineage (NCBI taxonomy): Eukaryota > Viridiplantae > Streptophyta > Magnoliopsida > Zingiberales > Zingiberaceae > Hedychium > Hedychium gardnerianum. The sequence continues at coordinate 7,367 of JBBUKS010474401.1, forward strand.
TAGACCTCGCCAGGCAGATGGAAATGGACATGTCGCCCAAGGACGGCACTGTTTGGTGGGGAGGCTCGTCGACTCCCGGCATATTGCTTGTCATCCGTTTGGTGCACTTAAAGCTGATATGGACGCTTGTTTACTTATTTTTCTAAACCCTGAAGAAATAAAAAACAACAAATAATAAATTGGTTTAATATACTGATTTTAGCCCAATGGATCTTGCTAGTCAACTTTGATTCCAATTTCACGCCATCCTAACATAAACATCGAAAACATGGATTAAGATGGAAGACAAAACTAACGTAGTAACAATACGAAATTCTGCAGAAAAGAACGTCTGATAACTAAGAGGACCAGGGTTGGTTCCTTCCCCTAAACAACTTTCAGTTGATTCCTTCCCCTAAACAATTAAGAGAATCAAAATTCGAATCCCGAGACAAATATTCTGAAAGCCTACCGCTAAGTGTTCATATATGATGTTCCAAATTTATCAAATAGGCAAACTAAGAGAAATGCCGTCTGTATATATATATATATCTTGTACATTCATTCCGTAAGCAATATAAACGATCCAAACACTTATTTAATTTTTTTTTTAAATAACTGATTGTACCAATAAAATTTTACCTTTAAAATTTAAAAATTAAGTTATAATAGTATAAGATAGGGAGGATATTAAAATTTTATATAATATATATAAAGAATAATAATAAAACAGGCATGGCATTCATTTATTCATGTCATATTGAATAACACTACCCCATGGGTTTATTCAATTGGGAATAGTTTTCAGCATCAGCTCTAGACAAGTTCTCGTTCGGCCGAAAGATTCTACCACTTCTCCCATTCATGGGAGTGATTTAACAACAATTAATGCCCAAATCCTGTGCCAATGATTTGGATAAATTTGGTGCAAGATACAAAATCCACCTTGCAATTTAAACATCACCCGCACAGGGACAATGAGAAACGTGTGCAGTCCAATGTGTTTGGTACCACTTAAATACAGTGTGGGATCAAGTGGAAAATAATACTTCCCATATCTTTGTTGTCCAAACCTACAGCAACGAGAGAAAAAAAAAATACAGTTATCACTCAAGAATGAGGGGAAAAACAAAAATGACTTCTTTTGTTATGATACCTTTTTTTTATCTCAAGTAATGCAAAAAAAAAAAAAACACTAGATATACTGGATGACACTTTCAAATTAAAAAGAACTTACATGACTCTGGTACGTCGAACTTCTTTATATTTTTTGCACTTTTCAAATCCAATTAGATTCTCATTGTGTCCCCTCTTTTGTATGCTTAGGAGGATGCGTGGCCAAGCACTGGGGCTTGATATTACTGTTGCAATCATTTCCCTCGACTGTAAAATCAAGCTGCTTCCCCATAGATTTGATAATTGCAGTTCTTTTGGACCTCAATCTGTATGGAGGAGAACCATTGAAGCTGTCGTCATGGTATGAATTATTTCTTCTGTCAGAAGTACTTGGGCCATGTTTTGTCATTGAAGACTCAACTGGCTCCGAGCTTTCTCTGCTCCTTCCAGTAGTAGCAATAGTTGCAAAATTATCAGAAAACTTCACACTATCCGCATGTGACAAACTTATTTCAGAAGCAAGTGTCGTCTCTGCTTCCCTCTTTGTTCTCCTGATAATAGAGGGAGTGTTTGGGAAACTTCTAGCTGCATCTTTTAATATTGATTCAATACTTTGTGTTGGTTCCTTCCCCTTTGAAGAGGGAGGCGTCTGATATTCTTTTGGTGACGATACAATTGCTGAGCAGTGAAACCGCTTTTCAATGAAATCATATGATAGAGTAGAAACAGCAGAAAGACAAACATCTTGAAACTGAGGTGGCTTATAAAAGAGTGAGCAACCACGACCAAGAGGAGATTCTTCATGTAGTCGTAGTTGAGATGCATCATTCAATTGGTCAGTCTCCGTTGTGTTTTCATGATCTGCCAGTTCTTTTCCACGTTCATATCCATTGCAGATCTCAGAAATTGGAGTGTGCATGTTGGACTGGGAATTTGGATCATGGACTTGGTTTGCCATTATAGTTGTTGAAGTATCTGCTTTAGGATTATGAACTAATGATAGTTGCAACCAATTCTTTTGACCATCCAATCTAAATGCTTCAGAATGCAGACCAGAATCTGAGGAACTGGCTGATCCAGACAAAGCTCTAGTACCATTCTCTGTTCTATCTCTCGGAGTTAGAAGCGTATTTCTGCCACCTACGTTTGCTATGTCCTTCGGGCCATCAAGAATTTCAGCTTTAGAAACTGGTGGAAGCTTACCAGTAGCCAAGAAGAAATCTGACTTCTTCTTCAATGAACTATTCCAGTGGTTCTTTATTGAATTGTCAGTTCTAAATACAAAAAGAGAAGCAAATTACAGCAAGTGAAAAAAGATGTAAGTTCACAAGGTTCAACTTAAAAGAGATATTATGTTTGTTGGAAGTCACACTACAATCCTAACTTGGCACTACCTAAGCATAGTCAGAAACTTTGTTAGAATAACAAGTATTATGGTCACTGGTTGCCATATTATAAGCATGCAATATCAAACAATATTTGTTACATAAGTTAGGCAAGAGTTTTTACAAGAAGAATAGTTTGCTTGGAGAGCATGACAAAATAATAAGAGATAAATACTATTTTTTTTTTAGCATGAGCAGAAAGAATTCTGTTCTTGAACAACAAAGATTTACTATTGAGTGCAAAAAATATTTCAGAAAATAGTCATATACCTTCCAGGTAAAACCTTTGCAATTTCTGCCCATTTATTTCCGTACACGCGATGGGCATTCATGAGAGCAAGCTCCTCCTGTGAAGTCCATGCGTCTTTTCTTATCGTTGGATCCAAATGATTATGCCATCTAAGAAAGTTCAAAATCATGCATGTCATACTTGAGCCGTATGCAAGGCTTAAGTAGATAAATTTAGATGTTTAATCCATATGGATGATGCTCTTTGGATAATATAGATTTTGGCCAAAGTGGAATAGAAAGCCTAGCTGAACCATGAAATAAAAATTGTATTCAAAATTCAATTACAAAGACACCAGATTCATAACTGGAAGCCAAGAATTGAGATTACAAGTTCATAGATTTTTTTAGATATTTAATCCATCTGGATGATGCTCTATGGATAATATAGTTTTTTTTAACACAAACGTGGAATAGAAGGCATAGCATAACTATCAAATGTAAATTCGTATTTGATATTTACACCTATAAATATACCCTAACCCATCACCAGAAGCCAAGTATTGATATAGGATATGCCAAAAAAATTATATAAGTTCTTAGATTTGTTTTTGCAGATAGAAGAGCTAGACAATTTTCTCAACAGATCGAGCCATCTGAATGTGTCACAAACTCGTCCTTCATGAAAACATATAATCCTGCATCTGCAGACATTATCATTGTTTTGAGGGGCTTTATGTCATAATTAGCCTGGTAGATGTCAATACATGTTATCAAGCTTCTATAAACCCTAACCAACTAGTAAAAGGTAACACACCCATAACCAGTTTCCTTGGGTGAAATCCATAGCAAAAGGAAATGCCCCTGGCTAAATAAATCCTTAGGCAGCCAAAAGTTATTATTATTATTATTATCTCCCATAAGGCAAATTGTTCCACGAAAACAATATCTACAAAAAAAAAAAAAAAAAATTACAGGGAATTGCACTAACAGAAGTTGATACTAAAAATTGCTCAATATTTTAACTAATGTATTGTTTAAGTAGTCCGCAAAAGAAGTTCATATTACATGTGAGTAAGGAGTTCACCAATATCATAAGGATAATTCAGGAGTGATATGATGAAACTGCATTTTCCCAACAAGGGCATATTGGCTCACTACATAGGCAATATAGGAGGAAAAGGTTTATCTCTTCGGTTTGTTAATTCTAACCACAAACACAGAAAGAAAGCTAGATGTAACTCTACCCATCTTTTAAACCTAAATAGAAAAATTGCTAAAAGAAAGCTCATGTAATTTCCAAGGAAACTACTAACTATCCCCAAAATTGAAGTGATAGTCTTAAAAATTAAAAAATTTAAACATGAAACCCTTTGGTTGTTTATGAATGTTTTATCATTCCAGTGCACATGTTAGCTCCGAAAGAAACATTCTCACACCTAGAAAACAATGAGCATGTACAAATTCATGGTGGAAATACCAGAAAAATTAAGCTAATCTGTTGTTTATCCAAGACAATGTGAGAGTTGTACCAACTAATAGCGTATGGTACAAATATTCAATGAAAACAATGAGCATTTACCAATTCATGGTGAATAAACTAAAATAATTAAGCCAATCTATTGTCTGTGCTACATGGTACAAGATTTGTACACTACAAAGATGCATATATGCATCATATGACACCCAAAAGTTCTGGCAAGCCTGTGGCCAGATAGCGAACTATTAGTCAAGGGAAATGGAAGCAACTAATTAGGAATAAGCTAGTTTCAGACCATTAACACTTCTAACATATTATAAAATTCTAGAGAAAAGAATACAAAGTCAAAGACTATAGATATCTGAAAACATTTTTAAAAATATATCATTTCAATGCTTACAGAAAACTATAAATTTACCTCTCCCTACATTGTTTCCCAATTCGTCCAGGAAGACTCTTTGCAATGGTAGACCATTTTGATGGCCCATACTTTGCAACAAGACTAATTATTTGCTCATCTTCCTGTAACCAAAAAGAGCAAAAAAAATGTCATGGAGCAGGAGTACTCTATTTTCAGTTCTAAAGATACAACATATTAGAGGATGAAATTACCTCTTGAGTCCATGGACCTTTAATAAGTTCAGGATTGAGAACTTTTTGCCACCGATGAAGACATTGAACTTCTGTTCTATTTGGAAAAGATTCAGCTGCAAAGTAAAAGATTAACATGCAAGATCAATAATAAAGTAAACATGTAACCTTCAAGAAATAGATTTTTCTTAGGGCTCTACTTATTTTACACGTTTTGAATTTTTTTAAAAGATAAATACAAATTATCAAAAAAGAAATAACTTGGATCACCAAAATAGAATATTGTATAGCCCCAAACCCAAGTTTGACCAACAGAGGGGAAAAATAAACCCTGTTTGGAAATATGCAAGAAAAGAGGCTTCAAAATTGAACATATTTTATTTAGGTTGATATTTCACAAACACGCACTTTGATAATTTTACCCAACTAGGACTTTCCCTACTCATTTCTTTTCCTCTTCTATCAAAGAGGATAATAATTCAAAGCCTTGCAAAAATGTGACTGAATTATATCCAGGCAATCATAACAATTGGGGAATAAGCTTTCAGAAAATTGTGGTGAAGAGTTGCCTTTGGCAGGATAAAGCAAGGGCATAATGGTGATTCTCACAAGAACTTCAGTGTGGCAATAGTACTGTGACCTCAATACCCAGACCAAATAAGAAACTTGTGCAAGAACAACTAGATATTGGTATAGCAAACAACAAATCATTAATTCTGTCCTTTAATTTGTGGAAAAAAATATCTATTACCTTCAGCACAGGGAATCTGTCTTATCATTCAAAGACATGATTGTCTCCTTCAGTGAAAAAAAGACTGAATCATACTTGTTTTGTTGAAACATTTAGTTTAGTAAAAATTCACAAGCACTAGTTCTGCCTTCTTATTAAAAGGCCATTAAAGGAAGTTCTTTGTAGCTAGATAATTATACAAATAACTATAAAGAGCTTAACCCAGGTATAAAAAATGCATATTAGTATTAAACATTTACAAACACTAGTTCTCCCTTCATTCTCATAGTTATCCATTTCGTTGGCTTTTTTTATTGATTTATAGTGCATTTTCATTTTAGTTGTTAGGTTCAAGTTCAATTCAAGCCCCAATGAATAACCATCCATGTAACTCAAAGGGGACAAGAAATTACACAAACAGAAACCAGTCCTGACTCAGATGTGCTACATAATTCTGTAACCCTTCACATCGGCTATCAACAAGAAGACAACTGAGAACTTTATTTCTATAACATCCACCCACCACTTGACCATGTAAGATCAGATAGAAAATTGAGATTCTTCACTGTGTGCTTGAAATAGTAATAATATAAAGATGCATATCTTTCTTGTATGCAAGAGATTTTTTAAGCTTTTTCAAAACTAAAGGAAGCCGAAAAAATCAACAATATGATTTCTGTAGTCAAATATATACACCACAACAATATGAGTTAAGCCAGAAGAATTTTAGAAAGAAAAGACCTATGATTACCCAGAAACCTAAGCTTAGGCCCAAGAAAGCCTATTACCTTAGAAAGAGCAAGGATAAAAAACCTTATCTTAATAAAGAAAAACATGTCTATCTACTCAATCATTTCAGTAGATGATATGGAGGAAATAGCTTCTCCATCAGACTATATTTTGATTAATTCATTTTTCCAATATCCTCATGGATTAACTGAGAAATGCGGAATTAGTCCGCCTTTTATTCAAGATGATGATTTAGATGAGGAATTTCTAGACAATCTCAACTTAATGTATCATCAAATACATACTACAAACTTTTAATGATTTACGATCTGACCAACACACTTGTCTTCATGACTAAAATTTAAAAGACGGGACGGATAATAATCTATGTTTTATATGTGGTTTTTATCCATCCATTATCAAAAGAGGAACTTGCAAATTTTGCAAGAAGCAATGTTGTAATCTTTGCTCAGAAACAATTTTTCATGTCACAATCCCTATAATACATATTGTTAAGGGAAGTACGCGAAATGTCTTAACTGAAACAAGAGTTTCTATACTTGAAACAAGAGTTTCTGTACTTGAAACATGACTGAATTTATTAGAAGCTGAAATAACACAACTCCAACAGAATTCTACTCCTAGCCCAAACAAAGTAAAGGTATAGTTATCCAGATGACACAGAAAATTCAGATTTAGTCTTTATCAAAACACAAAGTATCTATAATACTGGTCACTCAGTAGATATACACGTTCAATACTCTTTAAATATGCAAGGACATGAACTGATTTTACATGTTTTTCTAGATAGTGGAGCCACTACCTCTATTATTGATGAAGTCATTCTATTTTATGTTTACCTAGTGCCTTTATAAAATAGACAAATACACCGCTAGTAAGTACCCAATTTGACAGACAATGCCTTTCTTGTAATATATTTGTCAAGAATGTACAAATTTGGTTGCACACCAATTGTGATACTTTTAGTACTCCGATTATCCTTAGTCAATTATGGGTTCGACCGTTACCCCATAAGAATATACATTTAATTCTTAGCCTCAATTTCTTACTTACATATGAGAGGGTTTTATTATTAACCAAAGACTATACCGTCTTTCTCTCTACTCTGGTTATAGCCCCTATTCTCTGTGATTATTCATTAGAGGTTAGCACGGTGAAACATGGTGAGGGGTTCTCCTTCGCCTTCTACAAACTTATCTGTCCATGTAAAATCAAAGGGTGCCGTAAAAAGAAAGAAATTTGTCAATTACAGTCGGAAAACTAGAGTTACTTGGACGAAGCTTTAGAACAAGACAATATGGTTCCTCAGGATTTTATAAATCCAACATACTTATTCAATTTAATCAAAACCCAAGATGACTTAGACTCCTTGATCTCTAAGATAGAAAAATTAGAAATCATTTGAGAAAATCCCATAAAATACCGGGAAAGGGATAAAGTATATTGTAAATTAAATATTATTAATCCCGATCTTACTATTAAAACTTAAAGTATACCAATTGGGAAAGAGAAGAATGTAAAATGCATATTACCCAACTATTACAATTAGGTGCTATCCAACGATCAGACTCAAGACATAGAAGTCGTGCCTTTATAGTAAATAAAAGAGCTTAACAGAAAAGAGGACAGTCAATATTGATATTCAATTATAAACGAATGATAATTGTCATGAGGACGACTATAAAATACCAGATAAGGATCAACTTCTTAACAAAATACAAAATTCAAAATGTTATTCCAAATTTGATATGAAATCTGATTTTTGGCAAGTTAAAATGCATCGAACCTTTATAGAATGAACGACATTCTCTTGTCCAGAAGGACATTTTGAATGACTAGTAATGTCATTTGGACTTAAAGTAGCCCCTCAATTTTTTCAACGAAAAATGGATGATATATTCCGAGGGATAGCTTCAGCTACTTGTATCTATATAGATGATGTCTTAGTCTTTTCTAAAAGACAAAGAAGAACACTTTACACATTTACATATGATTTTTAACCTATTTGAGAAACATGACTTAATAATTTGAAGGAAAAAAAACTGAAATTAGCCACAAATCATATAGACTTTCTTGGAACAGAAATTGGACAGGGAAAATTTTTCCTCCAAGCCCATATAGCCACCAAAATTTTAGACTTTCCAGATAAAATGGAAAAATTAAAACTTTCAGATCTTTTCTTGGACTTTTAAATTATGCAAGACCATACCTCAAAGATATTGGAAAAATAAGTGATCTTTGTATAATAAAACATCACTTACTGGCCAAAAATATTCTAACCAACAAGATATTAATCTAGTCAAACAAATTAAAAGTTAAGCAACTTCGAGTACTTACTTTGCCTTTAGATTCGGACTATTTTGAATAGGATGGGGAGGGCAGGGCATTATTTAGAAAAATCTCTAAATATGATCCTATGACCTCTGAATCTTTATGTCACTATGCATCAGGAAAATACAAAAAAAAAGGATATCTTACTTCATTAGATTATGAAATCTTAGTAGCGACATAAAAGGGTTAGGATCCAAAAGATGAATTAAGTTTGCTAACACCATAATCAATAGAGGATTAAAAATAAATTGAGAACACATAAAAGGAGCCAATAATTCTCTAGATATACTTTCTAGACTTTTACATTAAAGCCGGTAGATTTTTGTGTAAAAAACTTACTTATGGATAAGCAAAAGAAAGTGAGGACTTATGGATATAAAACCATGAAATTCGACTTTCAAGAACTTCAACAGTATACAAGAAGAGATGATACTTTTCAATTTGATCTCAGATTAAATTTATACCATATAACAGACAATATATAAAATATTCCGACAGCACCAGGGATTTCTAATCACAAAATTGCTATCATCAATGCACTGTCCAATTACTTCATAACAACCGTTCAGAAATCTGGAAAAAAATTTCTTGTTATGCTATATTTTCAGGTACTCAAGCAGACATCTACTCAAATTGGGAAGAAGTGAAACTGCTACTATAGGTTATATCAAACCTTCTTACAAGGTATTCTATTCCCTGGATGAGGCTCTTGATGAACTTAGGGTCAGAGTTGGCCCCAACTTTTTCTTTAGTCCCTTACTCACAAAAGGCAAGGATTTAAAAGCAGTTAGTAATTCAAAAATAAGCAATCTTCATATTACTTCCATATCTGAGAAAGAAGTTAGTGACTTATTATCGGTACTTCTCAAAACACAAAGACTTATGAATTATCAGTCCCTTGAAATTCTCCAAGCAAAAACAGATAGAACTTCAGAAAATTTTCTCTCAAGGTTTAAAAATTTACTAGAAGATATTTCAACCTATATTAGAACACTTAGAAATACTTCTACTTTCCAACGGTTTATGGAACTTGGTGAGATACTTAATTAGTTTCATTAGAACCCAACCCTGGTATTATCATAATATATAGCGAAGAATACAACTATAAACTTAAGTGTCAAAATACATTTCCCCAATGTGATAACAAAGAAAAAATAGCCTTTGGTTGTAGGTGTCAATTACTTTACTCTTTTCGAAGAGCAAATATTCACTGTGAAAAATTTGTTCACAAAAATTACAGAGGAAGACTTATTACACCCTTTACCTTACTAGATTTTGGACTTTTAAACCAGATATGAGTCCATGATCTGGATGCTATACAAAACTTTCCATATAAACTTGACACCATTTTACAACATGCCCTAGAAGAAAAAGAAACTTGTATATTATGCTCTTTTGACAGCTCTGAATGACAAAATTTAAAAATTGAGCCAGCAAGACACCTCATCAAGCTAGACATACAAGGAGTTAATATTCAAACCCTAGCTTTTGAAGAAACTCCGCCCATGACGAACTAGTCATGGCCGGTCCCAAGCCCGGATAAAGGAGGAGGGTTGCGTTAGGTTGCCAGC
>JBBUKS010474410.1:0-17526 GCA_038050645.1 Hedychium gardnerianum
ACAATTACAAAAATAAATAATAAATATTCATTTTATTTCTATTGTTCATAAGCAAGATGTGAGAAACTATATTACACAATAATAAAAATTAAATAAATACATTAAGATTCAAAGTGGCACCTCATAATTTGCACAAAAATCTCACAACAATACAAGCAAGTCGAGTAAACGAGTTACAAGCGAGAGAACCAAAGACCTCATTCATCCAAAGGAAACCATTCTAGTTCCAGTTCCATCTCACCGGACTCCACATTCTGGAGCTTCAGATGCACCTCTTGCTTGATCCTTCCATCGACAATGTTGACAAGACTGTCCTCGATGAGTGCATTGTCACTTGTTTTCAGCCACTTCCCTACCTGCATGTTCCCAGGAATGTCCGAATCCCCGAAGGCCGATGCCGCCGTGATCATAGCCTGCAGATCGATCTCGGCCTCGCCCATTATGTCATCAGCGGAAATAACATCATGGTCGTACACTTGCTGGTAGAAGAAGAGAGAAACATATGTCATCTTTGGTTCAGAGTTTATGTTGGTAGAAACATTCTATGCCATTATTAGAGACAACTATTCTAGCATGAACTGGAGCTAAACATTTCGAAAGCAAAAGAACTAAACTTTTCCATTTCGCAAGGTCAAAGTATGCTGAAACAAGTCGAGTAACTGAAACCTTGATACACAATGATATTTTCAAAGTCGGAGGTTAGATACTGAAGCAGATCAAATTGATAGCTACATCCTCATAGTAAAGTACTCAAAATTTTGACAATCTACTGATTCAAAAAAAAATAATAATCAAACAAACCAACTTCAGAGCGCCGTAATTCTGTGGAATTGAAAATTTGAGCTCTTCATTCCAAACTGGATTCAAGTTGCTGTTCTTTACTGTGGTCTGGGCTTTCTGGTACACTCGATAAGCATTAGAATATGAAGTAGCTTAATTCAAATTCAATATCTACAGCACCTAACCCATTTAGCACTCCAAAAAAAAATAAAAAATCACACACAGTAAGTCACCTGTTGGCCGAGCATTAAAACAACATATGGATCACTAGTCAACATGTCTCTAACAGCTAATTTTGAACCTCGAACGACTTTGACCTTCAGATTTCCGATGAATTGCCCCGTCTCCACCTGTGATCATTCTAGAAACCTGATTATTAAGTACCAACAGAGAAACTGTTGATACAAATCTTGAAACGGATGTTGATAAATGATCACTTACATTCTTCTTTGTACTTTTGGAACCAAAGGTAGAAGCTGAACTTTTTGAAGATTCAACATATTGGAACGAACTCTTTGTTGATACAATCCGCAAGCTTGGTGTTAAAAATTCTTGCAACACATACTTGGACCTATTGAAGAGGAAAAGAAAAAAAATGTCACACTACACGCGTTTCAGAGTAAACCTGTCAAACATGCTCTACCTGATAAACTTGGTCCTGTCCTCCTTACTTGAGTCTGGTTTTGGTTTTGGATAGTTTCTTGGAAGAAAAGCTTCATAAATTGAGTTGGCGTAGGAGTTTCCACCAACTTCAATGACTGATTCCATGTCACTTTCAGACCATTCATCTAGTGTCAGGGAAAGCACCTGAATGACAAGAATCGAAAAAGGAAAATTGATCAAAATACAACAATGCCACTTTCATGAGGTTGACACAAACTAGGCAATTCAACTCAGCAACCGAGCACCTAAACCAATACCTTTGAAGTATCAGCTCCAAGGCTTCGGTGGACCTCACTGCATTTCAGGCATAGAAAAACCCCAATATTAGCAGACCTGTAATAACAAGCATGCTTTATATCAGACAATTCAAGCTTAAGAACAAGCCAGCAAAAAAGATGATCTCAAGGATTTAGGATAGAAATGTTAAATTGACTGCCATCCATGATTATCTAGACCAGAAATGATGAACTAGGCAACAATATCACATGAAATTAATTACTCCATATTCAGTAAGTTTCAGGTGATCAGATATCCATAGACAAAGTCAAGCAATTATAGGGCAGTTAGTAAAGATACTATAATCCTAAAATACATGAGAAAACTAAGGGTTCTGTTGTAACTTTGGGTCACATAAATTTGCATGATCCCTATATTTAAGAATTTAGTCTAAATGCTGATACTAGATAATTTTGAAAATTCCTAAATGCATTGATAGACTAATGATTATTGTAAATTTGACTAAGAATAGCTTTGCACAATCACTTAATATGAAATATATTATCTTAACACCCATGCTAGGCCTACAAATTTATTAGCATTGCATACAAAATACCAAGGCAAACTTCCTGATAATGAAGCAAAAGCTTTTTTAAATAATGAATAAGAAAGAAGGCATCAACTACCAGGCATGCACCTCATATAAGCAACAAGATGACCATTTACAACACTTACACCCATTTTGGATCTGGAGCACTACAATCTGCACAAATTCGATTATCACTTTTCATACTCATATCCCGCAGTTTCTTCCATTTGCCTGTTATAGAAATAAGAAATTACAATGAACTAAAACAAATTAATATCAGCCATATCATGATGATGGTAGGTTGCAATCGACATATGGTGTAACATGTAAAGGTTGAAGCAAATCATCTATAAACACCATCTCTTCTAGTATGTATTTGATGAATGCAAAAATGAAAACAATTAAACTGAGCAGTGTTTTAAGTCTCTTATCAGACTAGTTCATCAGTTTGGTAATATGCCTTGGATGATGATATGCGCATGCACAACAAAGTGTCTAATTAACGAGTACAATTAGAAAGTTTTTTCTATCTAGAATACAGAAAACATAGTACTCGGTTGCTGAGTTTTTTTTGCCTTGGACCTATTTGATTAATGGATGCAACTAGAAAAACTATTCCTTTCAGACAATTACTCATCTCAGGCTCCAAAGAGGAGTTTAAACCCTATAAAACGACTAATGATTTCCCTATCAACCTGAACTGACCTGGAAATACATCAAACTCTAAATTAAGAATAGATCATATTGTTGTAGATTAGCTAAACATGACCACAAAAGTAATCCAAAAATTTTCAAGGAATGATAATTTGTCTAATCCATGTTCAAGGTGTCATCTGGAAAAATGCTTCCACATATATTCCTCAGTTTGGAAACTGAGGAACTATTAGAAGATGTAGTCAAACATAGTCCATATGATGCTTAGAATAAATTTCCCATGCAAGAACACCAACTCCAGAATTTTTCTAGCAACTATATGATCAAGCCAGCATCTTTGACTTTGTAAATGCTCCTATTAACGTTCATCTAAGAATATAACGAGAAATAACAGCAGTAACAAGTATGAACAGATGTGGTCTTGTGTACCTGGCGTTGTCTTGTCAGGCCTGTCGTACTGAGTACTCATTTATTCAGTAATCCACAGAATGCTAAATTTCACAAATGAAAGAGGGACAATCAACAAAACTTGAACAGCTACAAGTCAAGCTGCTTAGTAATATATAACATTTTAAGATGATCAGGTAATACATCAAGAAAAGTTCATTTGCTTTCAATTGTTATTACTATCAAATTACTTCATGGCACAAGAACATTGTGGAGCGAAGTTGTATCCAATTTTTAGTCAGTAAAATTGTAGAAGGCAAAGGATTCATTAATGGATTTCTAAATCTTGATAGGGAAAAGCTAAACAGACAAAACAAAATTAAGAGTCAAACAAAATGGAAAAAATCGAAGAGGCAAGAGGTGAACTGGTGAACCACCAAAGCAAAAGTCAGCCATGAAATTCTTAACCATCTGTGCCATTACAAGAGCATCTCGTAAACCTAAGTTCAACAACACTATTCCCGTTCGCCAAAATAGATCAGATCCAGCAGATTGGGTTTCTTACTTAACCTAACGACTGGAAATCAAGATAAACCATCTAAGTAGTAAACTTGAAGCGATCGAGACGAATATCCCACCAGAATAAAGCCAGAATACGGATCAGATCTTTCAGAAAGCAAACCACTAAATGCACGCATCAATAACCCGCTCGAATCCTCAGAAATGAGTCGAAAGCGCAATCCAAGCATCATTCTGTAAAATTACCTGGAAAAGTAGCAGCTTTTCGAGCAAAATCTTCCGGAATCGAGATGGAAAATGGAGTTCAGTGGTCGTCTCCTCCTCAGTCCATCGGAAAATTGCATATAAATATACAATTTCTTGCCCGTAAATAAATAAAAAAAAAACCCATTTTTTCTAATATATCCAAGATGAAGTTGATTAATGGGCTAATTGGATAATTTAACTGATTTAACGTGAAACGCCAGCCCAGGGGTTTGAGAATTTTAGAAGTAAATATTTGATAAATTTTAGGATCAAAATGAAAAAAAAAATCCGAAAGAAGTTAAAAACTGGTCAAAGGTAATCGGCAAATGAGCTTTGCTTCGCCTGCACGGCGCCACCCTTCCAGTCTTCTCTATCGTTCCACCGCCGCCGGCATCGCCACTCTCCTCTCTACCGCGACGACGTTTCGCTTCAAGAAGCCGCTCACCTCGAGCACGCGTCGCCTCTTCTCGGATCGCCGGTTCGATAGCTCCTACCCCCCTTCTCCTTCGACCTTTGTCGAGAAAGTCGCAGCTTGAAGGTCCGCATGCCTCCATCTAAACCTCCTGGAATCTTTGAGACGATCTCCGTCTCTATGAACACCACGAGGAATAATGGATCTCAACGTTTTCTTATCGATCTCCGATTTCTGGCTTCCTGTGGTTATTCTGATGGTACTGTGTTGATTTTTTTTTTGTGTCATGGGTTTCGTGGAGTCCAGATCGATGGCTTTCGCCCAGATTTATTGTTCTGCGTTTGGAATGAGAACGAGCATGAAGCCATCCTTAGCAGGGATTCGCCCTTTACCACTCTTGCTTAGGTTTTCTTCTCCCGATCCTATGGAGCACAGGATCAAGTGGTTCAGAGTTCCTGCCGTTAGGGTTTCCAACGTCAGCAACAAAAAGGTGTTTTTTTAAAAATCTCTTTAATCTTTCTTAGCCGTGGTCGAGTCCTGTTGGCAATTCGGGGTTTAGCTTTGATGCATAAAGTGGCGTTGTCCGTTTCATCTACTTTTGCTGTTCAAATTTTTCTTAAAATGTCACAAACTCACTGGGGCAGGTTTCCCATATTTTTATGCTGGCGCTATCTTCTGGATGCATGATTTCCCTATCAGATAACAATATCGTTCAATTTCCCAAATTATAATAAATAATAAGAAAACATTCAGTCCATGCTTTTTTTCTCCTACTTTTGATGTGAAGTAATGGTAAAGCAAGGGTTGATCACAAAAATGAATGTCCATCCTTCTCTGTATTGGTTAGAACGTCGGCGTCTACAGTCATCTCACAATCGAGACATTCTTTTAAATTGGATTAGGGGAATCCTACTTTAAGCTATTATTTGTCTCCTCTCTGCCTTTGCTGAAGTACAGGATTAGTAATTATATATTAGACTTAACTTCAGGTATGCATGATAAATGCTTTTTGACTCCTCTTGCAAATATTTTTTTTTTCATTATGTTGATCTTGATTATGATATCCAAGATGTGAACAAATGCATAATTTATTGTCCAAGTTTGCTTTCTTGCTCTCAACTATCATTCTTGTGAAGTTGACAAACAGGGGGTTATCCATTCTTTTGGTCCTTCTGATACTGATTCCCATGCAGTGAAATTCATTTGATAATTACCAAAACTTACTATTGGTCAAATTTTCCTTTCATAAATATTTTACGCCAGACTGTATAACTGTTGTATTTTTTCAACACTTCTCTTGAAGTCTCGCTGATATCCTCATCTTTTCTTGGTTCATGAATATATTCAAAATCAAGCAATTGGCGTCCTACAAATGTAGTCAAAAGACATTCATTTAGGGAAGCTATTTATTCTCTAAAACCAAAAGGGGAAATTGAACACAAAGAAAGAAGCAAAAGAAAAAATTTCTGTCAGAATTAGAGCTTACTCATTGATCTTCTCTTCATTTGTTGGTGCATTAACTCTAATTTTTCTTCAACTCAGCTCTTTGTTTCCATGTGCGTCAATGGAAGTAGCTCTCAGAGCAATTTCGAGGCTGATACTGCTACAATTTATCCAGAGGATAAGCTAGATAAAACTGAGTCTAGTCCAGTTGGGGAACTAGTCAATGAAGAAACAGGTACTGAGATTCATCATCAAGAAGAGGCTGTCACCCCAACACAAAGAAGTGCAAGAATACAGATTTTTGCTTGGGAATCCCCTATGGTATGCCATTTCAAATTTTAGTTCAACCATTGAGATAATACTTCTTGTTGTGAGTACATAGGCAAGAAATTTTAATCCTTGATATACACTAATTAGCATAATGCATACAATGGTCAGCCAACATACAACAAAACTTAGTGCTTGACATAGACTAATGGTCAAAATACGGACTAGGGCCAAAGGCATGGGTACACTAATGTTGCACTAACATGTAAATGCAGTTTGTTTGTTTCTTCCATTGTTTGCTTAGACCAGTTGTTACTGTTATTATTAAGATTCATCATTATTGTACCTCTGACTCAAGCTGGCATGCATCTATTCACTAGGATCGTACTGCTAGGAGAAAGTTCTTCCTTATCACTTAACATTTCCAATATTTGTTATATGGTGTTGAAGATGTGAGATCAGACAGTCTGCACACCTTTTAAGATATGTAGTCAATCACAACGTTTTTTTTTCTTTGTAGGTGGATTTCTGTTCTTTGGTGGGTTGCTTGGATTTGTTTTCTCCAGAAATCCTACAGGTTTGATATTTGGTAGTGCTATCTCAGCTCTGAGTATATTTAGTCTAATGGTTTGGAGCTCTGGAGGATCCAGCATACCATTCATTTTGGGTCAAACAGGTATTCCTCGGTCTTCCTATCAAAACAAGGAGCGCACACATTCAAACATAATATTTGACGTGTCTGCTCATAATTGGTGGTTCAGTAGAATGAAAAATGGGTTATTTTTGTACTTTTTCCTGTGACTCAAATTCACAAATTGAACATTGTTTCCGTTTGCCAATGGTTGAAATAGAGAAAAGCTTCTGGAGTTGTGTGGAATCGTATGTTCCCTAGACTAAACATAAATTTTATAAGACTAGTATGGGATGAATTTTGATAAAGATCAGAAAGTGCAGGTGGAACACAACAGGTACGAAAAGTTAATATAGCAAGATGTGAGAGTAAGTACTAAAATGGACGTCTGAAAAATATATAAAAGAAATGGTACTTCCATCGGGAGCACTTAGGTAAATTTAGGCCTTGGGATGTGGCCCAAATGCATACAAATATTGATGAAATAAGTCTTAGTAATGTTGGTTCTCACTATTTTTATTTCAAAGAGAAAAATAATGTGAGATTCGGTGTTGAGATTCACCACTCTCCTTTTTCTTTTTTTGTTGCAATTTTCTGCTTATTATATGATAACCATGATAATTTCTTAACGTAAATAAAAAAGAATGAAATAGAAATATAGATGGAATATAATGAAATAGAGCCACTTTGAGTATCATAATGACTTGGGCATGGAAAGAAGCCACTACCTACAAGTTCTAGCTTATTGGGACAACTGTAGGGACAGTCTCCACTATATTAAATTCTCTACAAAATAATATTTCATCATCCTGATTCATATGACCAAATGCAAAACTGAACTCATAAACAGAAGAGCTTATGATTTTTCAAGCACCATAGGCAGACATAATGCTTGGACACTCGAACAGATTGTCTGCTGGATGTGTCACTGGATTTTCTGTTCTTTGTGTTATAATGCTAAAATTTCTTCATGTATTAATTTTCTTTCTATTGTGGCAGCACTTTCTGTTGGGTTTCTCTGGAGGCATTTGCAGTCATACTCCTTGGCAAGTACCTTATCAATATTCTCATCTATAAGAATTCAATCTATTTGCCAGATGAGATAACAACTGCTTATTTTCTAATTGTTGCAGTCAAAGAAGCTCTTCCCTGCAGTATTCTACATAGCATTAAGGTATATTCTTCTCCATTGATGAACAAAATTAGCATCCTTATATATTACTCATGGCCGAACTCCCATCTCTACTACTACAATGTTTTGCAGCGTTGCAATGATCTGCTTCTATTCGTATGTGCTCATCTCCGGTGGAAACCCTCCGCCAAAGAAGTTAGCAAAAGCTCGATCGTTGCAGTAACCTTCGTAAATTTATACTAAAACTACTAGAGCTTGACGATGCTGCAGAATCTATGGTTTTGATAACCCAAGAGCACAGGGATTATATAGCGGAAAATTAAATTCATTATGACATAAATACAAACTTGTTACTGTGGTTATGATAGAATAATTTTTTTAAATATCTGCTGAAATAATTTGATGTATTTGGAATAAAAAGTGGGCTATTTCATGGGTCCGGTTCAAACTTGTTCCAGCACAGGGTTTCATATCAATCAAACCAAGTATGATCCATTGTGGGGCGAGACATGCCCAACACAACACAACAAAAATGGACCCAGCAGGATCCATTAAGATCTCTAATGTACACAGTTTTCTCTTCTCTCTGCCCGCAAGGCTCCACCTGCATTTCCAATTTATCTTCCTAATTTAGCTCAGTCCAATAAATAAAATTTGCATTTTCCAATACATTATGGATAACTAAAATCTATGGATTTGTAATTAATATTAAAAATTTGGATTACCAAACACCAAAAAATATTAGACGCCAAATACTTATAAGCCATTTTGTTTAACTTAAAAAAACACATCTTTTAACTAGACAAGAAATCTAAATACTAAAAGAGACATCAAATGCAAAATGGAGACACCAATGGAGCACAGAAGAATAGAGGCAAAAAAAAAACAAAAAAAACAAATACTAAAACAATTCAAATCCATGTAACTTATGCACATTAGAAAAGAAACAAGGTCTAGGATTATTGTTGAGATAAGAAGGGCAGCTTTAAGATACAATATGTCATTGTTTAGGGTGAAAAATGGAGTTCAACTGCAGCAAGCACCACCTTGAGAAGATGAGCCATCCCTTCCACCTGATGGACCAGGAACCCCTCCATATCCAATTTTGATTCCATATGACTGCAACAGCAATTCACAATAAATCATGGTTAGCGTGGTAAAGATTCAATCGTTGTTATAAGAATTCTTTGTTATGGGTTCCAGCTACAATTTCTTCTTGTTAAAAATGAAAGAATTCAGTAAATCTAACAAATAACAATTCCATGGATTTTTTTTTAATCGGAAACAAGGTGTTGAAGTGACAGATTGCAAATTACGTTAAGAATATGGTATTTACTCATCCCAATTTGCCAACAATCATATAAATTTTCTTTCCACCTGTTTACTGTAGGGGGTGAAAACCTTTTCTTTGAAAAGAGGGAGTCAAGGCAATGAAAGATCTCCTTTCATCATTTACTCACAAATAGAGTCTAGAGGAGAGAATTTAAGATCCATTCCACAATAGTTTCTCTCCCAAATCTCATCTGCCTGAATTTAAGCGAAAGCTTGTTTTTTCTTTTGAGCCTGACAGAAATCCCCTTTATCCCTGTTCATCCAATGAGATCGATTGACAAGCGAGCACACAAGTGGCAAACAGGCACACCATTAGACGAGGATGGAGAGGCAATTGCAAGGTCCAAGAAGTGATCGACAATGCTGATAAGGCAGCTTGGTCGATTGCATGAGGCAAAGCAGTAACAAGCACATGGGTAAAGTAATAGAGAAGCATGCTAGCAAGGGAAGTTTGGTAGATCATGAGGCAGGCCCGCTGACAAGGACACTAGTCAATGGTGAATAGGCATGTCGACAAGGCCAACTTAGTTGATGACAAGTTGGCATGCCAATGAGAGGAGCTTGGTTGAGCGAGCAAGCACAGGGAAATAGTCAGTGGAGTAGACCAAGGTTGTTGGGCTCCAAATAGATAAGAGAATAATGTCATAACTTCAAAAAAATGTCCCTATCTTTCCTCTTTGTTTGCTCACGTAAACAAATCCTACCAATAACCGTTCCTCTTCCCTTTTGCACCCCTTTCACTCCCTAGGTGCTTCTCTTCTCTCCTCTTTTAGTCTTCCACAGTAAACATAGCCTAAAGTACTGGGAGACACACAATGTATTGTAAGATGTGTTAAATACAGTTTTGGTCGTCCAATCAGATTGAATCTACATCCAGACCAGTTAAAAAATGGTTGAACCTGACAATTTTTATCAATTTGGAAGAACTGATCAGTTTGGTAGAAAGCGGAACAGTGTTGGCATTCTCTTGAAAACATTCATTTATCTACTTCAAGGAAGAAGGGTAAGTATAAAGATGTCATTTTATAATCTTAACACAACAATATAATAACCAATAACATAAAAAAAATCTAAGAAATCTTAATAGATCAACATGATACTTATCATAACCAACCCTTGGTTAATGTGTAAATACAAATACATAGTTTATCAACACATTTTTAGATCTAGAGATACTTCGATTATCAACACATTTTTTTGTCTGGGAAGCTAGATATATTTCTAGTGATTAATGTATAAATATGAATTTTAAAACTAATATTTAGGATTATTGTCATAGTTATCAAATGGGCTAGTTAATGAGAGCATGTCCAACGAGTTAGCTTATAAATGTACCAATGAGTCTTAGAGGATTGGAAATTCTCTTCAGGAAGATAAACAGCTAATGGTTGCAACCAGCATGTATTTTATCAAGCACAACAAAAAGACGAGGGGCCTTGTAATTAAAAAATATATGATCTAACTGTGTAGCTTTAATTTGCATCTTGTTATTTTGGTAGTTTGTCCACATCTTACCTCATTTGATACATCAAAGACACCATCCTGAATTTTCTTGTATATTGTTGCAGCAGTTCTAATAAAAGCCTGAGGAGAAACAAGGATTTCCAATGTAAATTCATATACATAAGTTCATAGCATAAAAGGTACAATGCTTTGAAGGAAAACAAAAGTTGCCATTTCACCTCCTCAACATTCTGTGCTGTTTTGGCAGATGCCTCCATGAAAATTAAACCATTCTCCTTAGCGAACTGTTCGCCTTCCTCAGTGCTAACAGCTCTTCTGTGAGCCAAATCACACTTATTGCCAATCAACATAATTGTCATATTAGCATTAGCGTGTTGCCTTGCATCTTCTAACCAGCTAGCAAGATGATTGAACGTCTCCCTCCTGACAATTAATTGAAAGGTACATCACAAAAGCACCTAATATGTCCTCTAAATCAAGATTTATGTTATTCAGACTTAGATACAAATATTTCACACTGGACACGGGTATGAACCTGGAAGACCGACGCATGATTATTTATTTTCAAAATTGAAGCATGTAAAAAAGGGGAACAAACGTAAGACAAGGGTGTGGAGGCACAACCAATCTTAATAATATAAACATTAATGTATGTAACACATATTACATAGTAAATGTATTATGTATATGGTATATAATGTTTGTTGCATATATGTGTACAATATAATGTTTATAGTTTAAGGGACGTTTTGAAAATGTCTACAATTTGTTATTTTTTAAGTGTTATAGGTTAGGGGTCATTTTGAAAATTTTAAAAAACTATAGGGGCTTTTTGAGATGTTATAGTTTAGGAACATTTTGAAAATTCCTAAAAGAAGGCCTAATGCTCTCTTCCCATCACCACAACAGAAGCCTTCCCTCTCTCCTAATCCCTGCAACACATTCAACTGCAAGGTATCCTTCCTCTTCCTTTCCTAGTGAAGCCCTAAGTAAGCTTTCTCCTCGGTCTCTTTTTTCATCTTGCTCCGCAGACGAGTTCAACAGCTCGACTCTTTTTCCATATGCATACCCGTATTGTCAAGGATATAGGTGTATAAGCTGAGTCTGAGTAACACAGAGCAAGATAATGCATATCAATCAATACCTGGTGATGTCATAAACAAGAAGGGCACCTGCAGCACCTCTATAATAAGATCTTGTAATTGATCGAAAAGACTCTTGACCAGCTGTATCCCATATCTGCAACTTAATGGGCTTGTTGTCAATATTAATCATTCTAGCCCCAAATTCCACACCAATTGTCAGGTCATGCACAGGTTGGAAACGCTTGTCAGTGAACTGCAAAAGAAGACATGATTTCCCCACTCCCGTGTCGCCGATGATGATATACTTGAACAGGTAAGCGTACGACATCCTCCCTCGAATCCACAACCACCCGGTTCCGAGCTCGAGATCGAGGAAGAAAGGAAACTTGGGAACGAACTCGAATCGACCGAAAACGGAGGAGCAGATGACAGCCGCAACGGATTTGGGTTCCTCCGCCAAGGTCGCGAGAGAGGAGGCGGAAGAGACGGTTTCGCGTTGCTTGCGGAGTACACCGCCTACCCTTTATATGCGGATGAAAATGGACCCTTCGCATGGCTGACCTGTCGCAAAGAGAGTATATTTTCGGGTGGCGAAGATATGGGGATGCTGGTATTATCAGCAAATTGAACACTAATAAATAAATAAAAACAAATTGAATTAATAATTGAAAAATTCACAGAAACTTATCGGACTATGAATTCATAACAACCAAATGGCATATAACAATACATTGGAACATAATCTATTGTGTCACTGACACAAATCTACTTGTTCCAATCGAAATATACATCTTTATTCATTAAAGATTTTACCAACTCACCATAATAGATTTTTGTACAGTAGATTCAGTTTCAGCATCCCTTTGTGTACAACAACAATGAGACCCAAGTAGACAAAAGAATTACTCACGCCATTTAAGAACCATTTGGTTTCAGTCATTTGAAAGTTTCAGCCATTTATACACCTCTCCAAGCAGCAAGAACCTCATGAAATACTTCAGCTATGAGTTCTCTATCGGCGCTCTGCATAAAGTCGTTAAATTCTTCGCGAATCTCATAGATCTTTCCAAAGTTCACCAGGTATCGGAAGCAGCTGCTCTTTAGCTTGGACAAGTGGTGGAGATGGGCAAGCTGGAGCCTCTCGAGCACATTCCTAGTATCAATGTCTTCTACCAAGCTCTCGTGGCATGCCTCCTTTAGGTCGGAGATATCATACTTGTCAGCTGCGCGGAGGAGGGCGATGCGGTGCATCATGAACTCTTCGAGCTGGAAGTTGCCATAAATGAAGTTGAGGAAGGCTTGGCAAGCATCAAAGGGCATGTCGGAGATGTTGATGGTGGAATGTTCTTTCTCCCTGAGGTCGTAGGAGAACATGCTGTAGAAAACAGGTGATCTTGTAGCGAGGACGGCCCTGTGTGCCCCAATGCTACCATCAGTGACATTGATTGTGATGTCAGTGTGGATGCTCTCACTCAGCATCCTTCCCAGTGAGTTGAGGACTGCGGCTTCAGTGTGCTTCGCCGCCTGATAGCTGTTCCAAATCGAGGCAGGTTCACCACCCTGAAACCCATGAAGTAAATTCAAGAAATTGCAAATGTCATTCTTTTCTCAAAAAATTTAAGAACTTCAATTGACCATCTAACACGGAAGTTTCTCTTTGCTGCCCCTCCAATCTCAGGCAAGAAAATTATGTGCATACATGTAAGAAAGGGAAAATGGAGCAAAAATGTTTTCATATCCTCCATCATATCTGATTTTTCGAGAAACTTAAGTCTCTTACCTTCCAAGTCCCTCGAACAATTGAAAGATGAAGAAGTAAATATCTGAAAGCAATGAGAAATAATGACAGTCCAGACAATTCAGTTAGTATGTCACCATCAGACTAATATCTGAGATGAAATATTTAATCTGTGTGAAAGCTCTGAGAAGTGGCCAACAACTATACATAACATACTTCTATGCATAAAGTTTAGGATCAAACAACTCTTATCCTCCCAACATACTTACTGTTGGAGGTACAATCTTTAGATCAAGGAATTCGACGTCGATGATGAATCGTCCAGTGAACAAGGTGTCGATGGCCCAGACACAGTCGTCACTGTTCTTTAGCAGCTTGTCAGAAATTCCTGAACATGGAAAGAAGCATAACTAGTTAGTTTCTTTAGCATCTTGATAAAAAGTCCAGTTATCAAGGCAGTAGAAATCTAAACCTGGATGAATGAGGGTGTTGCGATTTGGTGCAGACAGAGAAACAATCTTGATGATCAAGGAAGCAATTGGTGGCTTCTCCTTTGTCAAGCTTGAACCCTCAGGGTATAGCTTCACAAAGAGTTGCCTGTTCTTCTCAACTGCAAGGTACCTGTTTAACGAATTTAAAGAGATACCTGGATGATTAGGTTTTGTCTGTCTCGACCATCAAATCAGATATCAATTCATGGAGGAAAAGAAAAGAAATTCCAAACTAGAATAAGAAAACATAGATGCAGTAAATACAAAGCAGCAGCATAGAAAATGCCCTAAAATGGTAACAAAATTCGAATTTTTCTTCAAGAAATCCTTTGCATCGGGAAACAAGGGCTTCGGACACCAGTTCGAGAGAGCGGAGGAGGAAAAGATAGGGTTTTGGTACCAGTTCCAGAGGCCGATCTTGAAGGGGTCGGACTTGCGATAGGAGAAAGGGGAGAGGGATAGGGCATCGATCCTCCATTGAGCGAGCCGCGGCGTGGTCTCCACCCGGTACGCGCGCTGGCTCATCCTCGCCGCCGACGCCGCGATCGCTGCGGCGACGTCATTGATACAGTCGAAGATCCCCAGCAAGTCCTCCGCCCTTCCCAGTTTCGCTTGCTGCTCTTCCACGATTCCTTCTCCTCATCAACACCCCGCGCAGGAGCAGAAGCAGAGGCACTCCCCTCCTCCGTTACTCCCACCAAAACCTAGAAATAGCCAAAAGTGGACAAGGAAACGGAGAATCCGTCAAGGAATCCAGCACGCAAAGCTCACAAGCAATTGCTTCTACGCCATTTGTTTTATGCGGAATGGAGGGACAGCGAAAGTAAAGGAGCTTCTTTTAACGCCCTCAGCCATGTCTCAAGCCTCAAGCTTCAGACCTTCCCTATTTATAAACAAATGGAAATGATAAAAATGATTCATTTTTTTTATAAAAAATAATAATATTAAAAATAAAACATGGAGAACAGATGCAAGACAATGCCATTAAATTGTTTGATTAATGTGCCATTAATAATTCTGATTTATTTTTTTATAAATAATAATAATAAATATTAGCGATCACGGGAAGAACTGATAATTATTATCATGAGATCTAAAAATTAAAATTTAATTAATTATTCTATTATCTTTTCTGTACTTATTATTATTTAGATTAATTAGATTAGTCTCTATAATTTATCTCTTTTATTGATTTATCATCTTAAGGTGTCATTAATAATTCTGATTTTTTTTTTTAAAAAAAATATATTTTTAAATTTTGTTGTTATGAAAGTTAATTATAGAAGAAAAGTGCAATATTCCATTTGATTATATTCGGATCCATTGTGGCCCCCACTCCTCCCCCAAAAGAATCTAATCGAATTCAAATCTTACAAGCAACCACAATATTTTTTAAAAATAATAAATCTCATTGATTGTTTTGTTTTTTTTACAGTTGTTACAAAGAGAAATCTTACAAGCAACCACAATATTTTTAAAAAATAATAAATCTCATTGATTTTTTTTTTTTACAGTGGTTACAAAATTCATTTATGATTCTTAAATTATGAGTTTCGTTAATCTGTATATTTTATTTTATATAATCATGAATATTTTTTGAAATAATCATTTATATATTATTAATCAAAATATATATGATGATTAATAATTATGATTATATTATTTCAGTAGATATATATAATTATATAAGATAAAATATATAGATTATCAAAAACCCCTTAAATTATATCTTTAAATATTTTCTTTTAAGCTAAGTTATAAAAAAGCACCTTTATTTAAGTTTTCAAAATGATTTTTTTATGAAAAACATTTTAAAAAAATACTGGGAAAAATTAACACAAAACAAGAGTTTTGAGCTAAATTGTAATAATAATAATAAATATTAGCGACATCGTTAGCACTTAACTTTATTTCTGAAGTCGTCTAATGGTAGGTGGGGAAGGTCTGAATTTTCAGAGGAGCAAAACTTATTTTATTATTTATAAAACTAAAAATTAAAGAGAATAATAATCTTGGAACATTCTAAATTGTAATAATTTTTTTTTTGCCCGGTCATGGTGTAATAATAAAATGTTCAAGTAATTTTTTAAATATTCATTATTTAAACTTCAACTATAATATATTACAAAATATTTTATTATTGGCATGAAAAATCTAGAATATTAATAGTTGAGTGAGAAGTCACTCGAATTTTTAGATTTATTTGATGATCGTAGTTGAATCGTTCACCTTCGACATTAATGGGATTGAAGCCTCAACTCATTCAACAAACACATTGTGGATTTCGTATTTTAAAGTACCTACCATTCTTCCAACTTACATTTAGTTTAAATATCCTCTGAAAGTAAAGTTAGGACCTAAAGAACTGTTTGGAGAAAGGATATTTTTTTAAATTCTCATTTTGTAAAAAAAAAAAAAACAATATGCATTTTGGTTCAGAATTTTCAAATATACACATCTTATTCTGCACAATCATGAACACTTGCTGAGATGGTCATCTATACATCATTGATCAGAATATATGTGATATGATCAGTGATCAAAATTATGTCACCTCAATAGGTATACATGATTGTATAGGATAAGATGTATAGCTATCAAAATCTTATATATATATATATATATATATATATATGATAGATTTAAAAAAAATCAATTTCAAGAATTGGAAATTATAAAATGCTATTTAATTTTAGAGGAAGGCAACACAGAATAAAAATTTACACTTCTTTTTTAAATATAGACTTTATAACCTGTCAATGATAAAAATTATAGAGCAAAAATAAAAAAATAAAAGTCTCTCTCTCTTTTTTTTTAATGAGCTCTCCTCTTTATTGTTTATTAAAAGAATCCAATCCTATTAGAAAATGATCATAGCTCTCGTAATTATAATACTATCGTAATTATAATCATTACAATTCTATAACCGTTAAAATTAAATGATATTGAATACTATACTAGTAAGAAATAATAACATCGAATAAAATTCTTAAGGGCAATTATATATATATATATATAAAAGAGAGGAATGTTACCATGTTCACTTTCCATATGCACCTCCATGTATATCATATGTAAAAATAATAATAATAATTTTTTTGACTTAATACTATACTAGGACTCAAATCTTAAATTTTAATGATTAAATCTCAAATTCTTAATCATTTACTTAAAGAAAAAAAAATTATATTTAGTGGACACGAGTACAGGAATATGAGCAGAATAATATATATATATATATATATATACAGTTTTGATACCCTGCATACCTTTATGTGAGCGTTCGTGGGCGATAGCCAACGTGGACACATGACGTGGCAAAAATCAATTTTTTTTAATGCATGTCTTCTTTGTCTGTTCCTTCGCGCGCGCTTTTTTTTGCCCCGATTCGCAATAATTTTTCCCAAAAATTTTCAAATCCTACTGCTTCTCTTATTCTTCACTTTTTTCCCTGGTTCACTAAACTATCTCTTCCTC
>JBBUKS010474447.1:0-38533 GCA_038050645.1 Hedychium gardnerianum
TTTGAAGAGGTTTAGGGCTTTAAGTTTATAAAAAAAATCAACAAAAAAGGAAAGATCGCGCTTCGTGCAAAAGCACAGCGTGCACTTTTGCGCGAAGCGCTCGCCTCTTTACCCTACTGCGCTCCAGAGTCGTGCGAAGCGCAAGGGCTGCGCCTCGCATCGCTTCGCGCTTAAGCGCACGAAGCGAGCGCTTTTTACAACTATGGTCGCGCATGCATGATGCACACAAAATTATCGCCCTTGCTGTGCTAGTGTCGCTCCCCATGTCGGAACGGTAAATATCGTCTGCTTCGAATGACACGAAACGACATTGCAATCATTGGTTCTCACCACTCACCACAACATTTGGAATGCCCTCAAGTGTCTAAACTCCAACACGAGGGAGGAGTTAATATTAATATATACGTGGGTGTTAGAATTAATGATTGAATGTCACATCGATTATTATGGTGCTTGCCAAAGACTTATATCAAAGTGTAGTTATTTTTTTTACTTAATAATAATAATATTTTATCTGTCTCTGTCAACTATGTCACATCGATTATTATGGTGTTTGCCAAAGACTTATATCAAAGTGTAGTTATTTTCTTTTACTTAATAATAATAATATTATTTTATCTGTCTCTCTCAACTATATGTATCATAGCTATGGCAACAGAGAGTAACAACCAATCTGACTGGAAAAATCCACCCAGGTTCTGATTCGGTCAGGCTGTCCAAGTGAATCACATGCAGTTGAACTGGTTAGTAACTGGAAAAAATAGGTCGGTTTTGTCATTCTTCCAAAAATTTCCAAATTACCAATTTATCTATACATATTAGTGGATAAAAATGACTTTGTAAAAATTTCAATATAGAAATCCAATAACCCATAGCATAAAAAAATCTAACAAAACCCTAAACCAATTCACACAGTGCCACTCAACTGTTCCTCTACTAATTATAGAATTTGGCCTACCTCTACCTCCGACCAACAGCCAAATGGACTTGTCATCGCCTAACTCCAACTGCCCCAAGTCCCCGAATGACCAACACCTACATCCCTATAGGCTACAGTGAAATCCTTTCATAGTTTCATCCTCGTCTCTTTTTTTTTTACATTCATAGACTCATATTCCTATATAATTGTTAGATAGCAACAACATCTACACCTTCAACAACTACTTCATCATTAGTTTTTTAATAATAATTTATTTTTAGGTTCTAAAACTTAGATATATTTGGAATTGTTGCAATAGTTATGCAATTGATTCCAACCAATTAGCTTGTCTGAGTCAGTTTCTGGTTCCATATGCAATTATGCCAATTGACTCACTAATTGGCCTACTGAACCAATGACCTTAGACTTATGAAGATTTGTGAAGGATCATAATATATATATATATATAAATTTCTCGTGGCCTATTTTAAGGGCTAGAACAACTTAGCTAAAGAAATAGTAGTACTACAATTTATATGTTTCAATTTTTAAAATGTACGATGATGGTAGTGGCATGGGCATGCCAATTCAACTATCAGCAACATATCATTTTAGTTATATTACTGAAGAAACACTATTAGTAATAACTTCATTTATGTTAAAACGTTATTTCATAAGCTGTAACTCAGGTTTGTATTAACTAGAATAACTTTGCAAGTGTAAATCACCAGGAGGTTATGGATCTAATCAAACTACAAAATAAGCTGCTGGATTATAACCTGGATACATATTGTTCCGAAAGAACCTTCCCAGCTCTTCTGCCTGGAAAAGAAAATAAGCAGAGTCACAACGAAATATACCAAGCCAGCAAGTCATGAATAACCACCCAAAGTAAACATTGATCATTTCTCAAGAAATGTGTTTATAATGGCATAGTTAAGAAGATGAAAGATTAAACCACTTCCCATTAACCAACACAACTAAGAGAGACAAACTACAGTCAGCCAAACTGTAGATCAACTATTCAACTCGTTCCATCAGAACTAGTAAAAGACTTGAATAGTGGGACAAATTGGAAAAAGACATTGCAGTATATACCTGTTTTCTTCCAGCATGAGTAAGAACACCACCGTACTTCAGAACCATGAGAGCTTCAACAGGACGCTCATCTTCACAATCAGCATTGGGTTTTGGTAGTTTGACCCATTTAGATGGTTTCAGTTGCACCTTCCGGTAGATTCCTGAAAAATGGCCACCCTGATGCCATGGCAGTAATTTTAAAAAAGAAACTGATTAATTTTGAGTGTTAATTGATTCCTTTCTGGAATGTATTATACAAAAATGAAAGCATATGTTTACATGTCAAGAAAAGTGAGTACAGCAGAATGAGGGAGAATCAACATTATTTGAAAGAAAAAAACCTTTATTTCATAGATAAAGTTGACAAGATGAATGCTATTAAAATAATTATTTTATAACTGTAACAGCTATCATTTTAATGAGTCAAACTCTTGGTGGAATCAAAAGGACTGCCCTAATATTTTTTGAAGTACAAGTCAGTAAATACAAGTACACAGTTTTCCAAGATTTAAACTTCTGAATCCATAGGCTGGTTTGTGCATCCATTATATAAGATCAAGTTTCTTGCGATAGTAGGTTGATCACTTTCTTTGAAGAAAATGAATTTATTCCAAATGATTATGAGATTAATGAGCTGTCAACAACCAAACTAATAAGAAACATGAAAACACTGAATGTTCATGGGCTAACATCATCTGTAAAGATTTCAATTATTCAACATTCTGTCAATGACAATGTATTAATGTAACCACCATTCTTTTGGCTTCACGATGGTATTTTTAGAGTATGCATAACAAAAGATAAATGAAATTTCTAAACTTGACCACAAGTAGAAGTGTTGTTAGCAGGGTCCAAACATGTCAACACTTCTTCACTTGAGTAAAAGGTACAAGGTGAACAAAATCTCATTATTCACACTAATTTAATCAATCAATAGTTCACACTAAAACTTATTGCTCAAGGTTGGCAGTAGAAACAGCAAAAGGTCCAAGCAGAATCAAGTTTAAGATCTTAAATGATGAGAATTCTCTACTTATACACTGAGGAAAGATGCAAACTATAAAGAGAAGCAGTGATCTCATTTCATCCAACTAGCAAGCTTCCCACAAGAAAGAAGCATTGCCTTCACCCAAACCTATCTCCTAGGTTTCTAGAGCTTTATCTCAAGCCATCCTCCTCATTTTCTAGGTAAAACACAAGAATCCTTAATGGACAAACCTAAAAGACAACCACTAGATTTGAGAACTGCAATTTCAATTATTTTGGAAATAAAAAGATAAAGACTCAGAATTTGTAGAGGTATATTCTTTTCCAGTAAAGTTATTCTAAGAAGTAAAAGAGCATGCCCACTGCCCACTATATTGAAACTTAAATTTCCTCTTAGAAAGTAAACTAAAGCAAACATGTCGAGTACACCATAAAAAATAAATCCAAAGACAATCATGGTTATGATACAAGAGAAAAGAAACAGCGCCAGAACTCCTTGAGCAATTTTTAAGAACAAAACGCAAGACTGCCCTCTCATTTCATCAAGTGATAACATAATATAAGTGTACACGAAACCATACCTTTGACCATCATAAAAACAGGGCTACTGATATGAGACAAGACACCATCTACTTCCCAATGACCGTCAAACTTGTGTGCATCAGAAAACATGAATCTTAATAGAAGCCATAACATAGGCAATGGATAAGAGTACCTCTTCAAGTACTGCTTTCACTTGACGAAGTTTTTCAGCATGTTCGATGTCTTCAGTTTCACTATCACTTTCACGACCAGACCTACTATATCAAAAAAGATTATATGATCACCCAAACCATAGCCGTGTAAAAGTAACCAGTTATTAGTTTGTCTATACTCCATGAAAGTCTTATAGAGTTATTGCATATTTGCATTTAGCATGTGGCTGCACCCAGGGGCGAACTTAAATGGAGGCCCTACCAAAATCAGTAATTAGTTTGATTATACACCATGAAAGCCTTATATAGTTATTGCGTATTTGCATTCATCATGTGGCTGCAGCCATGGGCAGACCTAAATGGAAACCTTATTGTAAAGACCTTTGTGTAAAATACAGAGGCCTTGAAAATTATGATAATTTAAGGTTTTCTTTTAAAAAATCAAAAAATTTAATAGATTCCAGTGATTGAATCCCTCCCTCACAGATCCACCTTAAGCCCTATTATGCATTATTTTCAATTTGGATTTTAAAAAAGGCAAAAAGAAATTAAAAAGGGTTGTGAGAATCACATCCCTCTTTCACAAATACACTTTCTGAATTTTTTTTTCACAACCTTAGCAAAAACTTTTTTTCTATTAACCACATGGGCTGATTTTGTTCCATCTTCAACATGAGTGAAATGCATCACGGATCTCCTTCTCGTGCACAAGTTGATTATGATGATAAACATAATTCTAATTGTCTTAATTCTTAACAATATTTGCTATGCAGATTAACTATATATGATGTTGAAATTTTTTGTTGTAATTATATAGTGTTCTCTCTTGATGAAAATTCTGGTCTGCCACTAGCTGTAACAATCCAGGATTTGGGGTGTCAATACTATTGCTTGCAAACAATCGAGTGATCTCTAGTCAGGCAAGCCTGCTATTACCCACCTTTTACGTGGAACAAGGAGTCGGGTCGCATCCAACAGATCTTGGAGCTGAACAGCACTTTTGAGTTTTGTCTAGAAAAGGGGTGTGGAAAAATAAATATTAGATAAGGTAAATAAACTAAATAGTAAATACTGCTTAAAATTTGAACTCTTCAAATTATGAAACACCTCAGCTCTTGCTCTCCCACCATTGTACTTCAACATTAAATTTAGTAATTTTTCTTCTGTTACTTTTAGTTTAACCTTCTGCTTTGGAGTTCGATCACCACTAGAAATAACAATATAACAGCAATAAATAAATCTTCAGAAAAATTTTATATCGGGATATTAGAAAAATTCTAAATCAGTCAAATATCCCTTACTGACGAATAACAGCTATAACACATCGAAGCTCTTCAGACTGGCCAAATGTTCCAATTAGTCCACTTCCTTGACGTGTTAAACCCTCAGACTGGGCAACTTCTTTGACTTTCCAAGGAAGGCTAGGAGGAATAGTAGATGATAAATGAGGAGCTTTGGCATCGAGGAACATTTTCCTTAAAACACATGCAGCATCATCATAATACCTATGCAATAAAAGTGATTATTCATGAGACAAAATTATGATTTGCAAAACTTTTGAACAACATCCATATTCCATAAAAAATAACTCATAACATAATACAGATGAGAAAGAAGACAATTACTTGTATGAATTCTTCACGAAACTCCAGCCATTGACATCACAAACATATGACCTTCCTTCACACCTTAATAGATCAAAGCCACAAACCTGCTGGAACTTCCAGAGATTAGTGGTGAAAACACAATAAAGCAACCACTCAGTTCTCAAAATGAGTATGTTATGTTAGTAAGCATGCAAAACAGGAAACAGCGTAAATAAATTCAGATTACAATCATGTATTTTCCTTTGAATTTCTAATAATGGATATTTTGGAAGGCTAAATTCCATTTATTTAGGAGGACAAGTATCTTCAATGAGTGTTATTACTTTTAATTTTTTCATCATCTTTCGATGAATCATTAAATCTTCAATAGTGTTTTTGAAGTTTTTGATTGTTAGTTATAGATGTTAAGGTTGGAGCAAGTCAGGGACATCTGCTTCTAGAATTTTCAATAACTTCATTTTAGGAGTCTCTAAAACGCTCTTGAGTTTCCCATAAATCTCCAACTTAGAGCTTTGCAGAACCATTTCAAGAATTTTCTTTGGCTGTAAAGAAGCAACCAAAACTTCTTTATGTAAATGAGTCATTAGATTGAGTTATAGCATAGGTGAACTTCTTTAATAAATTCTTCCACCTCAAGTGAATGGTTCTCGTCCAACAAGAGAGCCAAATCAGCTGAAATTAGTCATCAAGCTATTTCAAGGAGAAAATTTTGCCCGTACATAGTCGGTACCAGAAGAAGCTCTGAGTCACCATAGCTTATATTGCAAGAGCATTCATAGGAATTTAGAAGCACAATTGTATCACTATAACAGGTGGAAGATCTGACTTAAGTCCTATTCTCTAGGGAAAATTTTGTGGGAGGTTCTTGTTGGTAGTGAGATTACTGCATCCACTTCAGAAAACGTAGATTCAGAAAGTGCTTTTGTCCAGTTCATTAAGCACATAGGAGATCTCAGCCCATGGAACACCAAAAAGTGATGTCCAACTTCAGCTTCTCAGTTAATGGCACCCATTTATGATGAGATGTAAATCAACTCACACTTTATGAAGGTATAGTTGTTGTAAAATCTCCAAACTAGATTCAGAGTACAAAATTAGTGTGTAATTGCTGAGAAGAATCATCATCCACTGCTAAAAGATTGAGCGTAGTGCTTGTTGCTACTGTAAGTGGATGGCCTAATCAACTCTCTCTCTTGAAGTTGGAGCATCTCTAGAAAACCAAGAAGCTCTACAAGGAAATGAAATAAAGAATGAGGAAGAAATACTTTTCAGCAACAAATGGAAAAAGCAAGCTCAAAAGCATGCTGAGTTGAAGATATAAAGGCACACATAAAAAGCAACAACACAAGGGGAGCTGGTGCTTAAGTGGGGTAAGAGAAAAGACAAAGTTTCAGCAAAAAGGTGTAGTGTGCTACAAGTGCAGGAACATGTGAATATTGGTCAAGGAATATGTCAGCAAAAAGCAATGTAGCACCTACAATCAGCAAGAAGATTCTAGTGAATGAAATATTGAAGCATATTTAGCTATTTATGAGAAGAAGCACGTTCTTGTGGTATTGTATTTGTAGCCATTGTTTTTGTTAGATAAAATAGAAATAAATAACTTATCTATGCCACTGATTGGTCTAATTCCTTAGCCTTAAATAAGTTAGCTAATCCATTGACCACGGGTTGGCACAGTTGGTACCTACATGGGTGGTTGCTTCAATAGGTCTTGGGGTCAATTCCTAACAGATGCAAAATGCCTCGTTGGGTGCTTGACCTCCCCCGTGCAAAGGGCGCTAGGGCAAATGCCCCCAGTGATTTACCCCTTCCAGAGAGTGTGGGGCCGCCCTGGAGGGGCCGCTAAGGTGATGACTTCACCTTTTTGCTCCAATAAGATGCATATTTCTTAACATGATATCAGAGCTTACCCAACCCTGCCTATCTCATCTCGTCACCTCTTTATCCCTCTTTGTCTTTCAATGTCATCCTATCTTCTTTTCAAATGTCCTGTCCTCTTCATCAAGCAGGAAGCAACACAGGAGCTATCATTCATGCTCAGCACTGCTAACAAAGGCTCTCCACCTTCCCATTTGTCAGCAAACCCATTTGCAGTCTATCCTTCTCACCCACATCATGAGCCACTTAAACCTAGAGCCTAGCCCACCCCTGCTATGTCTCCCTCTATTGTCATCTCATGGGTCTTCTTGTTGGACAAAAAGGAAATTTTGCAGATCTTGTCCATCCCAATTTGTTGCCTGTATTATAGATAAAAGAATTAAATTGATTAAGTGAAAAGTGTAAAAAGAAGAATGAGACCAAAGAAAATTCAAATAATTTGACTTTTTTATTAAAAAAATGACTTAATTGATTAGAATACTAGTGGCACATCCATGTTATGGATAGAGCTTAATGGAGGGTTACCATTCATGTAACTGATCCTAAATAGTGGAGACAAATATAGCTTGATGATGATGTCTCCAAGTTGGTATTGTGGGCTTAATAGCCCTTAAGAAATATCTTGGAGATCGTTTAAAATTTTACAATAGATAGCCACACATTCTATATTCAAACTAGTTTGCAAAAACGAAACTATAGCTAGCTACTAAAGCATTGTATGATGAGCATGCCTTCTCAATGGTCACATGAAAAGAGTGAACCACCCTAGTTAAAGAAGCAGAAAAGCTATTCACTAGTGACTAGTTACAAAGGCATAGACCTGCCAATTATGTATTAAAGAAATTTTAACAACTCGAAAATTGATATGAACAATAAGAATAATGACAAAAAAAATTAAAAAATATTTTTTGTTAAAGCAAACTAGAAAGTGTATAGGCATTAGTTTTTAGGTATAAATGAAAAATTACCAATTGGCAAAAAGCAAGACACACATCTCTTGCCATTTCTTTCTCACCAGGAGTTAAGAGAACAGGATACCTCACCTATAGCAGAAAAAAAAGGATCAGAAGGAAAATGTCACTGAAAAAGCAATCAGTATTTATGGTGAACTGAATGTAAACCAAGCATCATAAATCCATTTCACCTGTAGAATGTTATTGCTAGACCATATGATAAGGAAAACCAGATGACAGAAAATACATGTCAGAAGTTGTTTCTTAGGGTTAGTGTCACAATAATAAAATAGAAAGTGATTTTCTTTTAAAAATTAATAATAATAACACTGAATCAGTTCAGTAAAATTAACCAGTACATGATCTAAATTTTAAACTTATAACAATTAGATGGTTTTTAGTTTAATGTTTCTTGCAAACCTCGTCTTAGGAGACTTGATTATTGTAATGTCTATGATAAAGACCCATGCTTATTGTTTCATTCATTCCATCATTCAACGAATAATATGTTAGACAATTTAGAGTATTTCTTTCTCTTGTGAGATCTTTGATGGAGGCGCACAACACTATGAAATTGTTGGTTTAAGCATACAGATTCATCATGCATCACGTTAAGTCCCGTGAGATTGTCAGCTGATGCAAACAGGACCTATTTGTGTTGTGTAAGTCTAGCATTGGTGGCCAATATACTTAATCATATTGATATCCATATATAATTTATTGCCCATTTAGAAATCAGTGTGAAATATCCAACTCAAACCCAATATGAGCCTTAAAATCAAAATTCTCATTTTAAAAAAGAATAAGATGAAAGAGAAATAGGAAGTAAGTAGTAACATTAGGAAGGAAAGAGGTGGCAATAACATTGAGACTGCCACTTCTTTCAATGCAAACATCAATTGAGAGTTAATATTATTGATTGAATGTCAACATCGACTAAATGTAAAGCTATGCAGGTTATAATAAAAGTGGCATGCTATATTACTATGAATAGACCAAAAAGAAGAGATGCTTTTGCTATTGGTGTGTACAATCCAGACACATTTCTCTCCTTGGCCGGTTGGCCCACCCCCATTTGTCTTAGCAACAATCTATATATGATGAGGATTATTAGAAACCACTTAGACTTCATCTGTTTGGCTGAAAACTTTTCTTAGGCATTTTAGGTAGAAAACCTTGGTTAATAGCAAAATAATTTATTTCAATATAGCTTTAATTTGAAGGGGAGCGTTGGCGCAACGACAAAGTTGTTGTCATGTGACCTAGTGGTCACCGATTCGAGTCACAAAAACAACCTCTGCATTGCCTTGAGATTCAAGGTTTAATCACTTGAAGTTTAATTGTTGATGCCATGAGTGAACTTTTTTCCCAGACTCTTTTGTTGCTTCCATTTTGACATAGAGATACTTAACTTGCATTCAAAATGCTCATAGAGATTGGTGGAGACATATTCAAATATATAGTGAATTCAAATTGCCAAAACTTTGGAGGTAGGATAGTCATGAGCATTACTTATGTTGGGTTTATCTTAATGTTCCAAATTCATATTATTCATAATGTTGATGTAATCAAATTCCCTATTATATAGTGAGGGTATACAACAACAACAACCGAGCCTTATCCCACTATGTGGGGTCGGCATAGTGAGGGTATATTATTCATAATTTAATGTAATGTGATTCCCTATTATATAGCAAGGGGATGATGGCTTTGCCTCATTAATACACTATATATATATATATATGATAAGAATGAGTTCATTCTATAAAATCAGTTTCCTGTTATACTCAATTTTCTAATGGTTTTGGTTTTATTAAGTTTTCAAAGATTGGACAACTTGAGATTGGTAAGGTAAATAAGCATATTTCTCTTTCTAAAAAAGGAGTTTTGTGTACCAGATAGGAGTATTGAATCTTGCATCTTGTATAGTTGCGGCCTTTTGAAGCCCCTACCCCACCAAGTGAGACCTAACAAGTATAGTTGCGGTCTTACCCTTTTGACGCCACTATTCCCAAGCAAGGCCTAACAAGTACAGTTAATTGTGGCTTGGCCCATCTGACACCACTATCATCAGACAAGGTCAAACAAGTACAGTTACTTTTATTCACTTCATTTCTATTGTTTCCTATACTGGTATTAATAAT
Organism: Hedychium gardnerianum; assembly: GCA_038050645.1. NCBI lineage: Eukaryota > Viridiplantae > Streptophyta > Magnoliopsida > Zingiberales > Zingiberaceae > Hedychium > Hedychium gardnerianum. The sequence continues at coordinate 10,267 of JBBUKS010474447.1, forward strand.
CTTCAGGTAAGTAGATAAATACACAAGGGAAAAACTTGCAAACATTACTTCTTTTCCATCTGGATTCCTCATCACAACACCATCAACAACAGGAGATTTACGTGCTTCTGCATGGGCATATTCTGGACCAACAGTATACACCTACAAGAATATGAATGCCTTCAGTATTTCTGAATGAAAAATCAGAAAGCAGAAAATAAATCAAATGGTAGAATAAATACAATCGAGGAGACATTTCGATTCCTTACTAATTTATGAACTTCCATAACCACTCATAATTTGTGACAGAAAATTACGAGATATTTGATAATGCAACAAACGAGGATTAGATAATTCTGAGAAAACTAATTGAACAATGACTTGAAAACAGAGTTCACCAAATAATTCAAAAAACCTCTACAAGATTGTTGTACACTCCACAAGTCCACCATCAAAAAGACTGAAGTTTTCTTCCCACAAAAAAGGCACTATCTTTACTAAGATGTGCAGTGCTAACTAAAATATAGCCTAATCAACTTATGGCAGCTTGTTTTCTTTTTGGTTTATGAGCAAAACTCTTGCAAAGTTCTAGGAAAAGTTCTCACAAGGAAAGATGATATTCAGAAATTTGGAGTTAAGGAAATTGAACTACAAGACAGTAAACAGTCGTATAACATAATTAACACAAAATGTGGATCGATAAATTTAAATTTCATGGACAAGTCGGTTAAAATATTCATATAACATTTATCCTTCTCTTTTCAAGGAATAAAACAAAGTCTGGGATTTGCCAATAGCTGATTAGGTCCTGAGACAATTAGGACAAACACAGCTTGATGATGATAATGATACTTGGTTCTAAAATAGAATAAATTCATTTACAAGATTTAATCAATATAAGAAAACTAATGAAATATTCAGTCACCTACCTATTTTCAATATTGTAACTTAACAATTTATACTAATGTGGTATGATCACTAGGTCCATAACAAATTTGGTAGAAGCAGAAATTGCAGTATCCAACTTAGAGCCTTATCATTTGGTTAGTTGGAGAGATATGTGGTGCTGATTACAAGTTTAAATGAAAGAAACTCATATGCCAAAGAACTAACTATAAAGCTAAATGATTGCCAAACTTAATCATCGGTTACAGAAGTGTCAAGCTGAGCTGGCTGACACAGGCAGCATTTACCGACATGTGAAAGATTTGTGAACCAAAACAAGCAGCAAAGATTGTACAAGCAAGGTTGTGTGAGTGTCCTATGCACATGTTTTGAGTCTTCAGACTTCCACGAATCTTCACATCACTCGCACCAACAATTTCCGCCCCACTCCCACAACCCCTGAGCGTCACCTAACCCGCCTTGGCCTCGTGCAAGCCATATGACCCCCATTATCGTTGCTCTCATGCAAAAGTCATCAATGCTACACCCCCTTCCTTCGCACCTAAGACGTGGGCACTTCTTGTATGCGTGCATGGAGCATTGCCCAAACTCTTACATACATCAGCATCACCATCCAATCATCACAATCACTCCAATGCTACCACCTAACCATACTCGTGCATGGGGCTCCACCCATTGTCCGCTACACTCATGTCTAGAACATGCCATCACCGCAAGGTAATCAACTTCCTTCTCCTCTCCTTCCATGTTCTCCTCACCTTCCCCCTTCCCCCTTCTCCTCTCTTCCCCTCAATGTCTCTAGCATCGCATCATGGCACACTCTGGTACAACATGAAAATGTCTGATTCCATTCAAGGATCAAAACCTCAATATGGAACAAGATTTTAAACAATGATCATGGTTAACTTTTTTGGTTGTTTGTGCATGTGTTGGGCTGCTGGATTTAAAAATATTGGTTAATTAATGGTATGTTAAAGTAAATATTAGAAGACGTAAGAGTTGGTTAAAAATATTTTCACGAGCCAAACTTAAAAATGGAAGTGCAGAATTTATTAGTGTATATTGTTGGTTGATCACAAGAAATTATAGCATTAAAAATGGTCACTGAATATCATTTAGCTACAGTTGAAACTTGAACAAAGAGAAGGCTCCAACAGAGAGCTGCATTCTGAACAAACATGTATATAGATGTGGAGCCATTATAAACCAATTTGATTCATTCTGTATACAGCTGCACATTACAGCATTGATCAATCTAAGGATACATGCTCAAATATTTTACTTTTTTTTTGTTTGAAATAATACGATTAGTGAATAACTCTAATTACCAACATTAAAGAAGTATTAAAAAGAAAATTAATTGTAATTAAGGACAACCTTTACATCTGTTCCACCAGTAGGCATGAATTCCTCGTAAATGTAAGAGCCTTCTCGTCTTACTCTCCTAACCTCTGGATGAAATTCACTAGAACGGTTTCCAACCTATAAAAACACAAACTAAAGAATTGTAATTTTTTTGAAGTACCATGTTTTATATAGATAATCATTATGGGTGAATATGTGAAAATAATGGAGTGTGCTGATTTGGCTAAAAGGCAATTGAAAGACCATATTCATTTTTCAAATTTTTATTGGAGAAACCACTTACCAGCTTCTAGGGAATCACAGTTTTGAATTTTCAAATTCTCTGACAGAAATGTAATTGATTTATAAGTTATTGTATGAAGTGTAGCTGTGTTTTTCTATATAACTCAGTGCTGAGAACAATTATATCAAAACATAATAAGGAAAGAGAAAAAAAAATACAGCTTGATGGTAATGCGTATATACTGACATTAAAAGCATATCAGAATCAGTCTGAAAGAGTTCAAAGCAAATCCTAAATGGACTCCTATGTATCTATCATGGGAATACAACTTGTGAAGTCTCCCTATTTAAAATAGACACTTTGGAACAGCTTCTGTTGTGTCTAACAAATGCATGTGTCCTAATCCACCAGAGTTATTGATATTGAAAACTGAGCAAATCTCTCTCTATGTATATAGCTTAAACAAATAGTCAGGAAACAACTGTTCCACATAACTGTCAGTGCCCACTTCTTTCAATGTTTTTTCCTCTCTACTGAAGAATGGTATATGACTTGCATTGCATTCATCAAAACACAAGGTTAGCCCTGTAGTGCAAATTGGAGATTTAATTTTAAAAATTATTGTAAAAGTTAATTTTGGTAAATCCTTTTATCTATGAGAATTAGTCAATTAAGGTAATTATTTATTTGGTAATTATGTTGTTTAGATTTTAGTCTATTACTTGCCTCCACTGGGTAAGAAATATGAGAGGCACATGCTTACATGTTTACACTGGGTAAGAAATATGAAAGGCGCATGCTTACACTGAGAAAATTATACCTTAATGAATGAAATGCTAGAAAAAGGAGCAAATTATAAGGCAAACCTTTCGAAATAATTCTTTCATTCCACCGCCAGCTGAGCTAGGATAGTATATCATTATACTGTGATCATCTCCTTTTCAATCAACATTTAAAAATTCAGTAATTCTTCCAGAAAAAAAGCAATCAAAATCATTTAAAAGGTTTGACAAGAATGTAAAATAAACTCAACATTATACACCAATGGAGAAAAGAAGAAATATTACCCATTTGTCAAATGCTATCAAAAAACATCTTAATTTTCAGTATTCTACCAGTTCACTGAAGAATACGTGCAGTCATGTTTGAAACAAGAAAATTGTTTTTATTCCAAGATATTATACACTATAACATAAGAAAATAGTGATGGTACTGAACAAATCCAATGAAAATCAACCAAATTGATTTCTAACTCACGAGTTTAAAATTTTAACATGGTTACAATAAATAGACCTCCTAGGTTTTACATTAGAATAACAAGCCATAGATACATATCGTTCTACAAATGTAGTGCTGAACAAACAACAATGGCATACATCTTTGAAATTATGTTAATGAAAATAAACGACACACAGTACAAAACCAATAAAGGAAAGAGGCATATTGGTAGCATTGTTCTAATAATCAAACATAACATGAGTCTATATTTGTAAAGCTAAATTTTCCACACTACCTAAATTCTTTGTGTTATTAATCAAAGCAATTAGACACAATGCTAGATCTTTTTCAGAAGATAACAGAATGCATCCTCACCATCTACAGGTTTCTCAACAAAAGGCTTCCAGAAGCGTTTCCCATGAACTTCAACATAATCTTCTTCCTCAATAAAGCACTCTAGCTCTTGATAAGGATATTCTCTATTCACAAGAGCATAATTTGGAACTGGAACACCAAACACTTCAAGTTGCTTGAACAAGAAAAGTGTAAGAAATTAAGAAAGCGCTTCAATTATGAAATGTTTATCTTACAAAATGTCTGAAAACAACTAAATGTTTTGAGGCAGGATGTTTGTGCAGAAGGAAACATAAATACTCATGCAAAAAACAAAATTTTCCCATCAATTATTGTTTAATAGGCAGAATAATTTGAATCAGAGTGAAGAATACAGTAGCATTGATACTCAAAGGTTCAAAACCCAGTCCAGATACTTGCCACCAAAGTTTAAAATCTCGACCTATGCCGAGGTTTCGGTCCCAAACCGGAACAATACGCTTTCGGTATCGTATCGTGCTGTGCCGATATGATTTCGGTATTTTTTTATTTATATATAGTAATTGTTAAATAAATATATTTATTGTGTATAATTTAAAAATAAATTTTATATTGATTTTATAAGTTCTCAATTATTGAACAACTTAATAGTGTTGAAAAAAATAATTAAATATAGATTTCTTTAAAGTAAATTGATCTATCAATAATTCAAATTAAAATTGTTACATCATAATTATATAAAATAACTATTTATTCATTTAATTAATTATTAATTTAAATAATATATATTTAAAATAATAAAAAAATATTAAAATATCAATTAAACAGTAAAATAGTAAAATAAAATACAAAATAATAATAATAAATTATCAGAATATAAATCTGATTTATTAGAATTTTAAAAAAAATAGAATTTTTAAATAAAATTTAAAATAGTAAAAAAAATTCATAATATCAATTAATAAAATTTATTATTCTTTTTTTTATTTTAAATATATTTTTTATATATTTTATTGGGATAATTTAATTGGGATTTCTGAAAGCCTATTCAAAATATCATACTTGGGAGTTAGGGAATTGTTTGAATCAATTAAATATTTAATATTTGGGAAAAATAAATCGCGGCGACGGTAATAGAAAATCGCGGCGCAGGAAGAGTCGCAGGACAGCACGTACCGCGATCAATTCTCGCGCGCGATTCCTTCTGTCGCCACGACGCATGCGAAATTTTTGCGCGTGCTATGCCGATTTCACTCCCGTAGCTCAACGGTATTTCAATCCCTGCTTGCCACTACATTTGTTAAAAACACCCTAACTTGAATATCCTTAACAGGCACCTATCCTGTACCATATACCGAATATATTAAATGATCAGAAGAACATTTATAAATAATCATATTGCATACAAAGAATCAACATAGTAAGAAAAAGTGGGAAACATATATAAAATGAGGGCATGAAAGGTGATGGGAAAGAAATAAGCCTTGAAAGGTGAGAATGAGAAGACTGATGATGCAGTTGAAAGATCAACACAACGAATTAGAAGAACAATAACAAGGATGAGGAGAAAGGTTAGAATAGGAAGAAGAAAATGATGACTTGGCTTTTTACACTTGCTCTTCTACCTAGGAATCAACTCTTCATGGTTCTACCTACAAATGGTAGAGATTTCATAGCAATGAATTTTCTATAAGATACTACAGCCTAGCTAAATTATACTTATAACTTATTTCTAGCGGCTTGAATTTTTTTTTGAACTATGACAATTTTGCTAAAACAAGGTAATTAAAAATTAGCAAATGACCAACTCAAACAAGTTTGAGTTATTAATAAGATGAAATATATAGCAATTATCCACAATAACATCCAAAAATAGAGTATCAAATATGACAGAGATACTCAAGTGAAACACTTACACATATCTCATTAGTTATGTTGAAACCCGGTAAATTTTTACTCAATCCATGTATAAATGGTCCCATCTTCAAATAGATTTTGTAGTCTCTCCCATGTAAGCTCCAATAAAAAAGCCATAGTCATGTATAAACAAAGCTTAGAGCTAGGTTTTTGATTATCCTCCCTCTTTAATCATTTGAGGGGAGGATGCAATGAGAATGAAGACAAAGCTTAGAGTTTATAAGGAGAGATAAATGGTCTACAAGGTAGGAACCAAGGAGAAAAAATGATCTACAAGAACAAGTAAAAAGGCCTCAAAAGTATAAACATTTTTTAGATACATTTGTAATGGATCAATCATCAATATAATTCCTCAATACAATTTCCCAAATACAATTTATATTGACATGGTATTGAAGCAGTGACATTCCTCCTTCCCTTCATAGGGGTGTAATGTCCTCCGTCTTTTTCTCAAAGTCTTCCTGTCACCTTTCTATCACCACTGCTGACGCACAGTTAATCTAGATTGAGATTCCAGCACCACCATCCCAGCACCTATTCTTCCCCCACACCAACATTGTCTCTACCTCTAGTTTAGCTCCCTAACAATGTCAATGAGTATAGATCTGTGGTTGTCTATCATAGAACTAAGAAGATATGTCCTTCATACCAGCAAGTAACGAATTATCTTCCCAACACATACGCCAGCTACTTTCAAATTTCCACTTCCTCTCCCATAAGCAAGCAACAAGGTAGCAACCTGAGGGGCCTGCACCATTCTTTATCAAGCCAGAAAAAGACCAGTAATGCCCACTACCTACACTGTTCATTGCTTTGTGCCAATGCCTTCGCAATCCTCATGTTAAGGTGCACACTTTCTGGATCTGGTGTAGCTTGGTGCCTAATTTAATCAGATCAAACTTAAGTCTGATCTGATCCATCAAGTGATCCAGACAAAGATCAGATCTGACTGGTACGGCTATAGTGATCAGATAAACCAATGAGCCGCTTGAGTTTGATCTAAATCAGACCAGAAGAGGTAAGTTGATTCAGCTTTTTTCAAATTATTTCAATGAATTCTTATTCAGACGTTTGAGATTATTTATGAAACTGGATGGCAAAAATTACTGTCTGTTTAGACATTATATTTTAAAAATTCTTAGAATGGCAAGAATTTTGGAGTTATATGGAAGACAAAACCACAATATCATCTGAAAGAAACCAAATAGGTCATCAATAATGTGAAAATCTAGACCAGCATTATATATAATTTATAAATCAATTTGATTGCTTTTACATGCAAGGTTTAACAATAAATTAAAATAGCAATACTTTAACTGTATCTCATAATTCATGTTCTGAGTATGAAAATAAAGGACTCTGCAACAAATGTTTATGCGAATGCATTGAAACTATTAGAAAACAAAACATTTAGTATTTTAAAACTGAATATCAAGTAGCAGCGAAGTGAACTTGTCTATCCAAGACTGCTAAATATCAAGGAGCACCAACCTAATTTATTTAATATTGAAGTAAGTTAGAGGATAAAGAACAAGCAAATTCCAGGCAAGAGCTTAGTTGAATCAATACCTCATAAACCTTCCTTCTATCATGCAGGAGGTGCTGTGGCAGTAATTCATTAACTAAAAAAGGCCTAATAACAGGAAAAAGTTATTATTGATCTGAATCAAGAGAACCTGTTAAGGTTAAGATCTAGTAAATAAAATAAGATGATTGGAAAAGTAGTTTGAAATGAAGCTGTAACTATCATTAGGGGTCCAGTTGTAATTACAAGTGATATAGTAACAGTGCAATCAGGAATTTGGAGAATACATAGTATCTAGCTGAGGAAAAAAAAATTAAAGTGAGAATTTCCAGCATGGTAAATGACATTATGATTTCCGCTTGTTTTGAGATCATCATATCACTACCAGAATCCATCATGCAAGTATCTTCTCCCTGATGCTAATCAATGCAACTCTAAATGACTTAAACACAACATTAATTTATTGTGATTCTTCTTTCACGTTGAGTATGTTAAAAGCTCTATTAGACTTTAAACCTTATCTTAACACACTTAAAGACGATTAAAAGATGAATGGTTCCTTTACCCGTATGGGCATAGGTACAATTATTCTCTCGGGAAAGGAAAACTAGGATACAACAACAACAACAACCAAGCCTTATCCCACTAGGTGAGGTCGGCTATATGGATAAATAAATTTTATCTTGTTTTATGGTTGTTAACCAAGCCTTTTTTTGTCTTCCTCTTCCTAGTTTGATGTGCGTATTTATTATAGTTTCACATCGCCTAGCCTAACTAGAGCATTTATTGGTCATCTAAGTACATGTTTGTACCATCTTAAACGTGTCTCTTGAAGTTTTCCCTATGCACCTCTCACTTTCTCTCTAATGTTCTCATTTCTTATTCTGTCTATCCTCGTATGTCCACACATCCACTTTAACATCCTCATCTTTGCAACTCTCATCTTCTGCTCATGTGCTAGAGTCATAGCCCAACATTTAGCGTCATATAACATAACAGGTCTAACTGCAGTTTTATAGAACTTCCCTTTGATTTTAAAGGTACTTTACGATCACAGAAAACACTCGACGCTCTCCTCTATTTCAACCATTCTGCTTATATTCTATGTAAGACATTCCTCTCAATCCCTCCATCGTTTTACAAAAATGATCCTAAATACTTAAAGTTCTTAGTTCAAGACAACTCATCATCTCCTATCTTAACAATTGTCTCATTACATCTAATATTACTAAATTTAAATTTCATATATTCTATTTTTACTCTACTAAGCCTAAAACCTTTACTTTTAGTGTTTTCCGCCAAGATTCTACTTTAGCATTTACTCCTTGACGTGTCTCATTTACGAAAATAATATCATCTGCAAACAATATACACCACGATACTGTATTTTGAATGTGTCCAGTGAGTTCGTCCATGATTAGTATAAAAAGATAATGACTTAGAGTTGATGCAACCCTATCTTTATTGAAAATGCTTCAATTAATCCGTCTGAAGTTTTCACTCATTACATCCTCATACATATCATTAATTAGTTCAATATATGTTAACAAATAATATTCTCCTAAACTACTCGATGAAATTAGTTGCATCTACAGTTCTACACTTCTTTGGAAGACATTTTATTCCACCCAGGGCTACTTCATCATTATGTCACATATTGATATATGAATCTTGTCAGGTATAAACCAGGGCTACTTCATCATTGTGTCTCATATTGATATATGAATCTTGTCGGCCATAACATTAGCCCAACTAAACCATTCCAGACTTATTTCAACAACTTCATTTGATGTTATAGTAGATTTTTTATTTGTGTATCTAAGTTCTCCAATTTATTTCATTAAGCATATAAATATATTGATTCAAAGTTATAATTGATCATGTAAATCAAATTTTCCAGTAATTTAAAAAATTCAACTTTCAAATGGGCAGCAATTTGCAAGCAATGAGTCACTAATCAACATAGGTTTCTAACCCCATTCATTTACAGTGGATAATCTCCTTATAAAATGGCAGTTATAGACTAATAGGTAATTGTCTTATCCAGGTGAAGTGAGTCCTTGATGTTGGTGTGATCAGATCAGGTGGTCAATCAAATTGACAAGTGGGATTATAAAAGGTTTTGTGGGTTGTAGTCAAAGTGGTGTTACATGTGGGAAGAGATCAAGAGTGAGGTGTTGTGCGGTTGGTTGTTTCGGGTTGCATCTCTAAGAAGATTAATGGGCAGACAAAAAGATTGTTGATCTTCTGGACAATCTCATGGAGTGTGGTAGTATTGCCTCAACAATGCAATTGTGTTGAGTGATTGAGCAATGTTAAGGATGGCCAAAGAAGAGGGCAATTGAATGGAACCACAAACAGTATAATAGTACAGCCTTATGGGCTCCATGTATGGGATGAATGAGTAGTGTTGTGGATGAGCAGAAATTGAGGTGGGTGATCAGATGGATACTAGAGCAGCCTTGTTATTGTAGTGTATTTTGGGGCAGAGATGACGAGTCACGTGACTTGTTGCAATGGCACTGTGTGGATGAGTTGGTCATGCAGTTTTTGGTGGGGGTGTATGATTTAGGCTTGTGGAGTGTGATTATGCAAATTGGTGTAGACTAGGTCCATACACATTGATTATCATCTTCATATATTTTAGTTAGTATTTACTTGGTATGTTTGGAGAAGTATACATATGTGATAGATTGTTGCAATGAAGAAATATACAGATACTATGGATGATTGTTGAATATTATTGTAGTTCCTTTGTTCATATTCAATCTCAAGTTTATGATATATCAATAGTGTACCTTTGTTATTGGGCCTTAGTTTATATCAATGTTAACGTTGTCGTTGTATACCTACTTTGCATATCTGTGCTCATTTATTTGCCTATCTCAGGTTTAAGGAATGGGTTGAATTGACCATGATAGAGGTACGCTATGCTAAACTATGTGTTATTATGGCATTAATTAGGATCACACACATCAGATGTCTATAATTTGGTGTGTTGAGCACAAGCAAGATGTGACAACAGATTGTATTAAAATAGTCTACAAATAGCCTACAACCAAATGCAGATAATGCATGTAATAAATTATTCCCTCTATCCAAGAGAAAAAAAACAAAAGAGAATGGTGGATTTAAAGAAAACACAAACTATCATAGGTTTCGTAATACCAGAATTGCTACATCCTTTTACCAAATGATGACTAGTTTAAATGTACACCTATTAGCATAAGTGGCATGTAGAAAATTAAGAAGGTAGTTTTCCAAGCATAATCTTCTAAATTTCAAGTTTTACAAGAACCAATGTGACTTTGAATCTCAAATTAATGTGTCAAGTGCCTAAGAATGAGAAATTCCCATATGCTAATTTTTACGAGCTTTACCAATTCTAAAGCTGTTATCCCAAGTACATATTGTTTATTTAATTGATAGCAAAATATAAAACTTGCACATGATAAATTGATAAGTGAAAAGAATCTTCCACTTAATCAAATGACTAAAAACATGCCTATGAACAAAATTTAGGAGAACGAATTTAAAACAGAAATAAAACAACAAAATTTAGGAGAACGAATTTAAAACAGAAATAAAACAACAGACAAGATGAGCATTTCCAAATGTCAAGACTGTAAGTGCAACAAAATATAGTGGATGCTAGTTTTATTAGAAAAACAACTCATTTGCAAACTAAAGGAAAGGAACGTACTTCCGGAGAGCTGCATACATCTCAGCTTTTTGAAGTGGGTAACCAGAGGAGTAGAAGGCAATCAGGCAGTCACAAATTGGCCAGCTGAAATGTTGAGCATATTTTTAGAGAATGATGGTTAAAGAAAATTGTTTTTTGGCCCAAAAACATGTTTTAGGTTAACCGAGAAGTATCCTTTAAAAAAGATGTATAATTTTTCATGCAAAGGTCGCACAGAACAAGGAAACCAGTGCAGACTGAAAAAGATCTACAAAAACTAAATGCCTAAGTTAAAATCTTCTTTTAGGGAACTGCACCATGGTCCATGAGTATCAAACTTCATTAAATAAAACAGTGGGTTTTACCTACTGCTCCGTAGCATATCCTAGATTCATGACTAGTTGAAAATAGAGCAAGGCACATTATACCAGCTAGTGACTAGCCAAAACTGTACCTATCCTACAGATATTTATTATTTTTTACACTATCAAATGCATTAATTCAACTATATTTAATGATGTGGAAGACCTGAAAAGGTACATCATAGTAATGCACTTATAGTGCATTACTAGAGTGTAATGACAGAATCACAATAAGTCAATAACGAAAATTCAGAAGGAAAAAAATAAAGCAAACTGTGATTGTGTGACTCACCTCTCTATTGGATCCTCAATAATAACCTTGTCCCCAAAAATTATAATCTTCATTTACAAAAAAGATATTAGATGGAATTGGTCATCAAGCAATACAGAGACATGATGTAGCAATTCACTTTAAGCAAAATAATAATAATACTAACGAAAAAATATTTCATGATTGAGCAGAACAAGAACAATTCACCAAATTCATAGAGGAGAGGGAAATTTGTTGCCAATTTGCTATATAAAAAAATAACTGACTAATGGCTAAGGTCAAAACAAAAATAAACTTTTAGCCAAGGAAATAATGTGGCCAATGAAATGTAGTTTACCTGATAAAAAGAGAAATATGTGATGACCGTAAATCCTAGATATTTAGGACTAACATGGAATAAGCCTTGCGTAGAGTTTAATGGAAAGTTAACTTCTTTGTTGTTGACCCTAAACCCTAGATATTTAGGACTAACATGGCTGGAAGACGATGATGTGATGAAGAGAAACAGAAATTGCTCCTGTCATCTAGTTTAAGAATTGAGCAATTGACGTAGCATTAAGCCTTGTGTCGAATTCCATTATGCCTTGTGTAGAGTTCAATGGGAGGATAAGATCTTTTGTGCTGACCTAAATAGTTAGGACTAACGAATTACTATCCTTTATCATTTGCATCTCTTAATTAATACTGGGAGAAGTAGTATTAGTTTGCCTTCTTGACTCAAAAATCCTATATTTACCACTGCATAAGAAGGTTAGGTGTCCCCTTGAGAAGAAAAAAAATGATCTTAAAAAATCTTTGCAAGATATCTTCATTCACATTATATGGTATGTCTGATCACATATATTTCACTTTTCTTCTACATTATCACCCACCTTCCAATCAAATAAATTAGCAGTATCAGAGAATGTGATAAATGATTAACCTTGAAATGGCCTAAACAAAAGATAAAACATGAATTTAGAAACATAATACCTCTAACAAAATTAATTAAAGTGAACCGACAAGACCAATAAAAAAGAAATAAGAATAAGATTAAATTCATTCTCTAAGTTTTGTTTTTACTTAATAATTATCCAATGCAAGTTACTAGTTCATGAGCTGAGATTGAATGGCAATTTGAGAAAGAAAACATGTATTACAAGAGAATTTTACTGTTTGACATATCTGCATTTCCATATATACATCATTCACTAATAATAATAAAATTCTGAACGTTACTGATTTCCTAAAAAATTGAAACAGATGCATCACCAAATCCAATGTGTCAATAACAAATGACCAAGATGAATGCAATCGCCTAGTTTAAATGCAAAAAGTTTTACAGGAAAACAATAGATAAAACAACATCAACCATTTTCTAGTCTCATGTAATTTGTACAAATACTCTCTCAAATGCATTAATATTTGGTCAAAAGGACACTTATCAACACAGTTGGAGATGAGATATGCAAATAGAGTATACAACAACAACAATAACAACCAAGCTTTATCCCACTATATGGGGTCGGCTATATGGATCTTTTTACGTCATTGGGCTCTATCCCCTACTATATCATCATCTATATTTAAATAAATTTTATCTTGTTTTATTGTTGCTAATATGCAAACAGAGTATAATTGATGAAATTTACAATCAAGTATAAGCTGGGTGAAAAAGCTTGACCATGAAACTAGTGCATTATGCTGCATTCTTCAAGATTTTTGTTTCGAGAGGAAGATGAAAGCCTAAAAGGTCAAACAACCGATCAAGAAAAAAAAAAGAACACACCTCAAATTCTCCAAAAGCCTGCAACCTCTCCAAGATTTCAACCATAGGTGCAGATGAGACCTATAATGCAACAATTCATAATGTAAGAATAATAGCCAACATTCTTTTCTAATGAAGGAAAAATTATCAATAGAAATTTGTTCTAAATGCCCACAAGAATAAGTAATGAGAGAAAAAAAAATGACCAAAAGCTATAAATTCACTACAAAAACTTTGAAATGAATTGAGGAATGACTGAGAGAGCAATGAAAGTACTGTTATAAAATAAAAAATGAGTGGATGAAACAGGAATGAGCTTTGGGAATCTTGTAATAGCGTGAGCTCCTTGGGCTAAAATAAAAATTGTATAAAACTAAGGTATGGTTCATCATGAATCAAAGTGTAAGGCAGTTAGGGAATAATGTACAAAAGCGGTGAGAACACTAAGATGAATCTATGAAGTTAATAGAAAAGATGCAATTAGTTGTACCACCGAGAAAAGATAAATTTGATCGAGATGATAAATGTGTTCAGAGACGATCAATGGATTTTATAATTACATAATTTGGATTAATTTAGAGTTAATTGTATAAATAGTAAAGCCCTAATAGTAATATAGCGTTAATTATAGTGGAATGGAGTGATACAATTGTGTAGCTGAATTCAAATAGTTGAGATTTGCAGGTCTTTATGATCATCATCGGGACATCAATTTAACGAAGAGATAAGAGCATTACCACCACTTCTTAACAAAAGAAACGAGTATCTGATCAGGGCAAAATGAGAAAAAAAGCAAACGAAATCGTCCTACCGCTCTTTGTTCACTCAGCACTCTTGTCCCAAAGAGACATCCAAATGAAACTCAAGAAACCAAAGGAAAGAGATAAAGCAGAATATAGAACAAAGAGCAAAAAGGCATGTCACGTCATTTCTCGTCGGAAGATTTCACGCCACAAGAAAAAGGGAAATTATGCTTCTAAAAGAAACAAGTGTGTATACACTTCACCAGGGCAAAATGAGGGGGAAAAAAAAACAAACGAAATCGTCCCAGCGCTCTTTATTCACTCAGCACTCTTGCCCCGCCCAAAGAGACATCCAAGTGTCGACAATGCACAACAGAAGAACTTGATTAAAGGGTAACTCCAAGAAATCAAAGGCAAGAGACAAACGTGTCGGCCATCCACGACATCAAGAGCGAACGAGATAACAACTCAAGAAACTGAAGGAAAGAGTTAAGGCAGAATATAGAAACAAAGAGCAAAAAATCATGTCACGTCATTTCTCGTCGGAAGATTTCACGCCACAAGAAAAAGGTTCCAAAACGCGAGACGAACAACCCAACCTGACGGCATCTCACCTTCTTTTCCATCACGCAGACGCCAATCTTGATCTTGCCCGTCATCTCTGCTCCACCCTGCCGTTCTCCACCACCACCTATCTATCTTGGGCTCGTGGTATTGTGCCGAATGTTCCAAAGAAACGATCGTATACACCTATCTATCTTTGCACCAAAAGAATCGAGATAGACGATTCGACGCGATACCTAGGCTTTTTGTAGGATTCGAATCTGAGAAGTTACAGTTCCGCCATAGTTGCCATCGCCGCCACCAATCGCAACTGAACACAGAAAGCTCGAGCGAATGGACGAGAGAAAAGAGTGATTAATCAGAGAAAACGTTGCTTAAAAAGGGAGCAATAAGTTAGCAAATGGAGGCCGGACCACTAAATAAGGCTGGCTGACTAATTTAACCTAAAATATTTAATAATCAATCCGGAATTTGATCTCAAGACTCCTCGAAGGCGCTTGCTAATTGCGGAGACGGCATTTAAAAACGTAATTGTCCGAAGCAGAGTTGTTGATCAAGTTTTATTTCTTCATCCTGGATACCCCTTCGTTTACCTAGCTTGTGATTGGTTGCGGGTTGGAGCTGCCGCTTTCGAATCTTCTCGCGAATCGCAGGAGTGCAATTGTGGGCAGAAACACTTTATTTTAGACAAGGGAAATTATGAATCAAACAACGGTATGATAACGTGCTCTCTTCCCAGTGTCGCTCCTAAGACAGGGAACTCGAAACCGATCTCGGTTGATTCAGCTCTTCCAAGTCGGAATATAGTATTATATTTATGTTTAAACAAGAATTTTTTTAAAACTAAAGTATATATTTTTAAAATATATATAATTGAATTTAAGAAAGAATTTAAATACCATCCGGTATTAAAGATTTTAATTTAATTTAAATTTCTTCCTGGTGCCTGTTTCGACTAACGCATGCGGACTCCGTGAATGGGCCCATGGAATATCTGGTGGTGTTCCAATTAGACGACCTAACGCTGCTGGCACCAAGCAGAACTGCAGAAGCAGTTCGATTCGTGACATTGACCCAGTCGACCCAGTTTAAGACCAGTCAGCGACGATTACTGTGCGTTGGAAGAAAGATGGCCACATAATCGACGCCTCACTTCTCGTTTCGGTTCAAGCTCGGGCCCATGGGCTACAATCCAGGTCCATTCCGTCCTATTCTCCGACAATTCACGTGTTACACACGTGCAAAGGCACAAATACCCACACTTTTTCTAAGGCAAACTTTAAACTTGGTCCTTAACTTTAGATGAATTATCAATTGGCAACAATCTATTCTTTAATTTCTCAATGTAATATCTAGTCTTACTGATAAGTGATAACTTACAAATACTTACAAGTTATAACCGAGCCAATCAAAGTAATTAGAATGAAAAAAGAATGCAACAAGATAGAGATGTAAAAATTGGATAAATTAAGCATAGCAATAACTAAGGAGAAAAGAAAAGTCAAGTTGGAAGAAAATTAAATTTTCTAAAATTCAATGGTTGAAAGTTAAACTTTTCAGTTTGAATTATTTACCAATATTCAATATTGCGTACCGACCCTCCTCAATTTGAATTGCTGCACGGTTCCCGACCCGGACCCGCACTGCCATCCCTAATTTATTCACCACAGGCCACAGCAGCTTTCCTCAAGTCCAAGCGAGGAAGTAGTAAATGGTGAGGAAGCAACTCGCCGTCAACATCGCCATTTCATGGTGGACTCTCGTCTCACTTCTGGCCTTCGCCCGCGCCTTAACTCCTGATGGTAAAATTCTCTGCTTTATACGGTTTGATCGCGTGGGAAAGATAGTGGAGTGAGTGGATTTGGTTTGGTTCGCAGGTGAAGCTCTTCTGGAGCTCAAGATTGGCTTCAACGATTCCAAGCAACTTCTGTGGAGCTGGCGGCGTACTGATTCCCACCCATGCTCATCCTGGCTCGGCGTATCCTGCCACCTCTCCGACCTCACTGTCCGGTCAATGTATCTGTTCTGTCCTATATACGAATCTTTTGTTAGTAATTTAGGTTCTCTATATTTTCTCTTTGTGTGCGTCTTACTTGACCAAATCCTACTTCATGCTTCATGGCAGTGACTTACCTTATATGCAACTCGGCGGCATCATCTCCGCGAGTATTGGCCGGCTCCAAAGGCTTCAGAGATTGTAAGGACATTTTTATTTTCAGTCCTTCTTTCCTTATAGAAAATCTTTGAATGTATGCAAGCCATTACGTGGCGATTCTGGAAAAAAAAAAAAAAACATGTAAATATGTAGCCGTATACGAAACACCGAACAAGGGGACATTGGGGACTTTGATCCACCATTTGGTAGATGACCATACAAAACCTTAGAATTTATTTTTGTTTCTCTTCGATGAACTCTTTCTTAAATTCATATTTTCCTCACTAGTGTTTGATCTCAGATTGAGATAGTATTGAAGTAAGAGAAGAGTGTTCTTTCAATGTACAGAACTCATTGTAGTCTTGAAAATGATGATAGTTATTTCAGATGACTTTTCTAATCTCTAGTAGCTGTGAGCTAATGAATTCTTACAAGGATGGAATGTGTATTGTGGCAGGGCTTTACACCGGAACAGCTTGCATGGTCCTATTCCGATTGAGATAAAAAACTGCACTGAGCTAAGAGCATTGTATACCTTTTTCTTCTCAGTCATATATATTTATTTTGTTTTTTATTTTAGTTATTAGCAATGCAAATTTACTGGATCTTGTAGCATGAAATTTTCACACTTTCTTTGAAGATATCTGAGATATAATTACCTTCAAGGAAACATTCCACCTGAGATTGGAGAACTTGTGCACCTTACCATCCTGTACTTTCTCCAATCCCTTGTTCTCTTTTGCTCTATTGTTATTTGTTCATTCAGTTTTCTTGATATTGATATAAAAAAAATGTAGGGACTTGTCTAACAATTTACTCAAGGGCACAATTCCACCAATTATTGGCCGGCTGAGCCAACTACGAGTTCTGTGAGTCTTCATGTAATTATTGGTAGCTCAGCGGTTTCCAATTTCAGAGTTAAATGTTTGACAGTGATTTCTTCAACTGTAGAAATTTATCAACAAATTTCTTGTCTGGTGAGGTTCCAACTGTTGGAGTCCTTGGAACTTTTCAAAGCACATCGTGAGTAATTCTTGTATTCTCTCTGATGCTTCATTGACTTGCATCATTACTTGTGTGCATGGGATCCAATTGTTTACTAGGGAAACTGAGGTTTTGTTACATTTCACTAAGTGTCCACTACTCTTCTGATGTTTTAGTTCAAGTATCTATATGATAATTTAGAAGGGAAACTAATGCAGGTTTGTTGGGAATTTGGAACTATGTGGTTTGCCAATTCAGAAAGTTTGTCGTGGTACTGGTGGTACATTGGGCTTTCCTGCAGTACTACCACATTCCAACGCTTATGCTTCTCCTGGTATGTTTGAAGAAAGCATAACTTTTCTTCTTTCTGGGAGCTACTGAACTTGCTCCATCCATTTGATTTTCCTTTTACAAAGGAACTTGCCTATTTTTGGTTCATAATGTCCTTGGTGCATCTTTAACTAACCCTTAAAAAAATGTCAGGATTAGCATCATTTTCATCCAAAAGATCATCACATTTTTTGAATGGTATCATTATTGGCGCTGTCACTACCATGGCCTTTGCTTTAGTGACGATCCTTGCATTCTTATGGATTTGCTTACTGTCAAGAAAGGAAAGAATTGCTGGAAACTATGTAAAAGTAAAGAAACAACTTGTGCAAGATGGTGGTAAGCTCAGTTGTTTAAATCCCTACTAATAGGACTCAATCCTGCTATAACC
The DNA here is from genome assembly GCA_038050645.1 of Hedychium gardnerianum. Taxonomy (NCBI): domain Eukaryota; kingdom Viridiplantae; phylum Streptophyta; class Magnoliopsida; order Zingiberales; family Zingiberaceae; genus Hedychium; species Hedychium gardnerianum. The sequence continues at coordinate 28,962 of JBBUKS010474447.1, forward strand.
TATTTGACTCAATATGTTTCTTCTCAGGAAGCAAGCTTGTTATTTTTCATGGAAACCTCCCATATTCATCTCAAGAAATTATAAAAAAGCTGGAGTTGCTTGATGAAGACGATATGATTGGTTCTGGAGGATTTGGTACAGTCTACAAGATGGTGATTGATGATAACTGTGTTTTTGCTGTTAAAAAGATTGATAGGAACAGTGAGATATCAGATCAGATTTTTGAGAGGGAGCTTGAGATTTTGGGTAGTATCAAGCACAACAACCTTGTGAATCTTCGAGGCTATTGTAGACTCCGATCTGCAAGGCTTCTCATTTATGATTATTTGGATTTGGGGAGCCTAGATCATTGCCTTCATGGTAATTTTCTCAAGCAAAATGTATATTTTTTGTGTGGAGAAATTTTTCTTAATTTCTTTGTAAATGATGAGTTTGAAAGCATGTTAACTCTCTTTGTAGTATAACATGATATTTATCCATGTCTAGCTATTCAGATCTCCCCTTACAAAAGATTTCTTCTTTGTTGTATCTCTATTAGACATGACATCGATTCCTATCATTTGAAGATATTGGCTATGCATTCTTTTCTTTTTAGTTCACTGAATCTTTCTTTTTCCAGAAGATAGTCAAGAAGAACACCCGTTGAACTGGAATGCACGTATGAAGATTGCTCTTGGTGCTGCAAAAGGACTAGCATACTTGCACCATGATTGCACTCCCAGAATAGTTCACAAGGACTTCAAATCTAGCAACATTTTACTTGATAGGAGCATGGAGCCTCATCTGTCAGATTTTTGTCTTGCTAAATTGCTTATAGATGGCGAACAACATGTCACCACAGTAGTAGCAGGCACTTTTGGCTACCTCGCACCAGGTTTTCTACTACTAACTTTGAAAATTACTGGTGCCCTCAACAGTATAATTTTTAAGACGCTATAATGTTTCAAGAGGAAATACTCAATAGGCAGTAAACTCTAATGGATATAGAGATATTTTGATATCTAAACGAATTCAGGAAAGAGTACTTAAAAGTTTGAACTATGTGTTAGATGATATCTGTAAGATTTAATTGGTTCTTGTTAAGATAGTTGGATCAAACTACAACTTTGGCTTCTACCAAATGTATTATGAATCACTCTCAGTTGTAATTAATAGTAGTCTTTTTCCTGTCTCTCAGAATACCTCCAAAGTGGAATTGCAACAGATAAGTCAGATGCGTACTCCTTCGGCGTGCTGTTGTTGGAGTTAGTGACTGGGAAAAGGCCTACAGATCCATCCTTCGTGAGACGAGGATTGGACATTGTTGGCTGGGTAAGAAAACACTCCTGTTTCTTGTTATTCACCCGTAATCGACCTCCCTGCTCAACTTGTTTGACTTATTATACATTTGACAGTTAAATACGCTGGCAGAAGAGAACTGTTTGGATGAAATTATCGACAGGAAGTGCGGCAGTGTAGATGTCGAAGCAGTAGAAGCAATCATTGACATCGCTGCAATGTGCACTGATGCAAACCCTGACAACCGCCCTTCCATGAGTAGTGTCTCACAGATGCTCGAGGAGGAGATCTTGTCGCCCTGCTTGAACGACGAGCTCTATGAATCTCATTTGTACATCTAATTTGAATGCTTTCACTTTACTGCTTAGAAAAGATGATTATGTGCACCTCAGTCTTTTACCGTTTATCATGTCCATCATGCAATCTCTAACGTCTAATTTGAATGTTTTTACGATGGAAAAGGCGAAGCACTTGCCTTTAGCGTTGCCATCAGCTCGTTTCAGGACTAACACGAAAGAAGTAAATTATGAGGATTAGTTTATTAATCCGGATAATGATCAGTGCATGAAAAAGGACAAAAATCTGACTACTAGTCAAGATTTAATCCTCGTATTTTATTATGACAACGTCTCGTGCACTAGCCAGCAGCTTATCTCATGGGGACTAATTTAAATACTTTCACGAGTGCATGAAAACTTGTTTTTGTAAAAAAAATTTAAAAAAAATGCTGCGTAAATTAGGGCGATGATTAAATAAAACCGAATCTAAGATAATCGATTCAATTTTATGAAAGTTTTTCATCGATCGTCAGGTAAATCGGGAAGCACTCGCGGTGGATGATCCAGAAGACTAGTATTCTATGATTGTACGTCTCATTTGAAGAATTTTTTTTTACAAATTGAATTTAGGATAATCAGTTTAATTTTATGAAAAAAAATTATTGGCCGTCAGATAAATTGGAAAGCCCTCGTGATGGACGACCCAAAAAATCAGTATTATCTGATTGTGCGCCTCATTTTAAGAAAAAAATTTTACAAATATATCATAGTTAAGGATCGAATTATGAGTGTTTGGATAATAACTTGACAATTTTCCATTGAATTGTAGCCCCAAGAACAACCTAAAAGCTTAGTATCTCATAATTATGTCCTATTTAAAGAAAAAAATTCTAAAATTTTGAGATTGCTTGTTTGGATGTGTGGATCGAAGATAACAATTTATTAAGCAGGCTTATTGCCTTTCAAAAAGAAAACATTAAATAATTAAAAAAAAAATATACATTTTTTAAGATTATTTTTTTTCTTAAATTTAAACTCCATTGCATATGAATAGTGTATATTATATCCAGATTCTGGAAAGTAAATTTGAGTGGAGGAAAAGATTCTCCCAATCCTTTCATTTGCTTCCACTAAAGAAAAGGAAGAGAAAGCCAACTGAAAAACTAAAACTCAACAAACAACCAGCAAGTAAACAAGAAACCCCATTCGGAGCATATAAATCAACAAGGATACATGCTGCAATGAGACAAATTAAAATACCAGTTATCAAAGATAAAGACGTCCTTCTAATTTATTAATACAATAAATCATTGTATTTCTTCATATAAAACTTGTTGAGTGTAGATCATCTGCATATGAATCTTAAAGAGCATACGACATTTTAGCTTCAACCAAGCTGTGTCAAAACAATGAGATTTCTATCTATTTTCTTCTCATAATTTATGCAAGTTTTGTATGATTTGACTTGCTCTAAGCTAAAAAAAAAACGCAGTCAGCTTGCAATAAATAGAGAAAGATAATGAAAAATGAATCTAGAGCCTGAACTACTCTAGCTAGGAAGTGTGCATGCGTTTCAACAGACTTGTGTGTTTCATTTATCCCTCAAAAGAATTTAAATAATAATAATAATAATAATTTTAGTAATATTTTTCTTTGTTTGTTTTAAAAAGGAAAAAAAATATTAAAAAAATCTGTTTTCCTTTAGATAAAATTTTCACTTTCCCATACAAAAACTAATAAAAATATTTTTTTTTTAAAATGTTTTTAAATTGATTTCCAATTTATTATTTTGTTAATATTTTTATAATTTTTAGTATGCATTTGTTCCCTTCATAAAATGATTGAATGAAAAATATTTTATAAGTTTTTTTTATTAATTGTTTTTTCCTTTAATAGAAAATAGCTTTTTAATGTTTAGTTCCGATTTTCTATGGTTGAAGAAATATTCATGTCTACAGCTCAAGATACGGCAGATGACTTCACAACTCTCGATCTTCCCTTCTACCTCGGGCATCTTCACTTATTTCATTTATAGGTATCGACTCTGATGCCATTTTGTCTGCTGGATTAGTGTCATGCTCGTAAATAATATTATTTATTTCAATTTGTCTCTTTGCATGCAGCTGCGTACCTTCTTTTTCTCCAAGATCCCTGCGAGATTCTCTGATGAAAAAAGCCATTGCAATATGGAGAATATGATCACATCAGAAGAAATATTAAAGTTCAAATTGACCTTTTGTACTTGTATACACGAATCAAGTCTTACAATGTTTGGAAACAAGCTTGAACTTTAAATTACTCATGAAGAAGCAATAAGAATACAACCCTTCAATATACAACAACAATGAAAACAAGATACGTGATTAACTGATAGTGTAGTAAAGAACAGATTACAAATATCTCATTACACTAACCCATAGATGTAAGTTTAAAACCTATTGAATATGTTTGGCTAGCCACAATAGGAAGTGCAGATTGACGCCATTTCACTGACTTCCAGTTTAAAGTCTTGTAGGTTCAGTGGAGCTGCCATGCTTCCTTAGGCTTGCCCAAAAGGGTAAGTACAGTTCTAGCAATGTGCTTGGAAGTAAGTCCAGCTGCTTCAGTTTGGTCCTGAAGTGATCCATGATCGATGTATCGATCTGGCAAAACCAGTGACCTTGCCTGCAATGAAAACCAAATTTCAGATCAACAGCTCGGCACAGTTACAACAGATTAAAAAGTTCATTAAATTTGTTGAAAAGAAGTTACCTTGAGCTGCTTATCAAGAAGCCCACTCAAGGTCAAGAAGTGCAGGACATGCGAACCGAAACCTCCAATGGAACCCTCCTCCACAGTGATCAGAATCTCATGTTCATTTGCCAGCCTTCTTATGAGCTCCACATCTAGAGGTTTACAGAACCGGGCATCAGCCACCGTGGGAACAATTCCAAGGTTCCTAAGTGAGTCTGCAGCTTTTATGCATGTCTGCAATATGGAGCCATATCCAAGTATGGCAACTCTATTTCCTTCCATCAGAATCCTACCCTTCCCAATCTGTTGAATCAAACAAAGTATGTGGTTTATTAGCTCTACTTGCTAAATATCATCTTAGTTTTGTCAACAGATGCAAATTGTTGGGAAGATAGGAAAAGCACCTCAAGAGGAGTTCCTTTGTAGTCTGGAGGCAGGGAAACCCCAACTCCATTGCCCCTCGGAAATCTGAAACAGCTTGGTCTGTCATCAATGGCCACTGCTGTTGCAACCATATGCATTAGTTCAGCTTCATCTGCTGGCGCCATCACAACCATATTGGGTAAGCATGCCATGTATGTGATGTCAAATGCTCCACAATGAGTAGGTCCATCAGCTCCAACAAGACCAGCCCGATCCAGCGCAAACCGGACAGGAATCTTCTGTAAGTCGACATCATGAACTACCTGCATGGGTCATAGTTAATTGATCCATTAGAATTTGGTCTATTTTATAATAACCATCTATGTTATGAAGAGATTATAATTTTTGTTCTATGCTCTTACTTGATCATATCCCCGTTGCAGAAACGAAGAATAGATAGCACAGAAAGGCTTGAGGCCCTCAGTGGCCAAACCAGCTGCAAATGTGACTGCATGCTGCTCTGCGATTCCCACATCATAGCATCTGTCTGGAAATCTCTTCTGGAAATAATTCAGTCCAGTGCCACTTCCCATGGCGGCATGCACAGCCACAATCTTGTCATCAACCTCGGCCTCTTTGATGAGTGATTCTGCGAAGTATCGGGTGTATGAAAGGGTGGAGGATTTTGCCATGAATTGCTTGCCAGTTTCTGGATTGAACTTCACAACACCTGCACCATGGAATACATGGACCAGATTACCATAGCTATCAGGGAAACTTCGAGCTTTGAGGAATGAGTGAAAGACTCACCGTGCATCTTGTCTGCAGCAGCCTCAGCAGGGGGATACCCCTTTCCTTTCTCTGTCACAATATGGATAAGGACAGGACCAGGAACTGGCATGGACTTTACCTCTTTAAGGATGGTGATCAAGTCGTCTACATTGTGCCCATCAACAGGACCTATATAATACAGACCCAGCTCCTCAAACAACGTAGAACTAGAGGCACTCATCATTCCCCGAGAATATTCATCCACCTTTGAAGCAATCTGATGTGCTTGCCCACCAATTTGCTTTGTGAGATTCTAAACAAAAAAAATTGGTGTAATGATCTTGGACAATATAAAATCTTTTAACTAGACAAAAAGAAAATAGATCAAACACAATAAAGTTTTCTTTCTGTGTATTTCACACATCAAGTGTTTGTTTAAGTTGATATATTCTCTCTGTACAGAAACAAGTTCGGCATCTCAACTTTATCAATTTGTTGCAGATATTATTAAAAGAACAAGAAATAGAGCATAACCTAGTTAAGGAGCAAGATTCTACCTTAGCAGCTTCACGTAGCATACGGAACTTTGTGCTGGATTGAAGCTTAGTAAGGGACCTGCTGAGTGCCCCAACAGGAGTTGCAGGTCCATCAAGGGTTGCAGTTGGAAGAGAAACTTGCTTATTATCATTCAACACGACAATAAGATTAGAATCCAAGTATCCAGCATTGTTCATTGCTTCATAGGCCTGGCCAGCAGTCATAGCTCCATCTCCAACCACTGAAATAACATGATTCGTCTTCCCTAGTAGATCTCTTGCAACAGCCATTCCTGTCAAACTCTCTAGGCGTAAACATCATCCTGACTTGAACACCAAACCATAAGACGGATTTTATATGAGTAAGTTAGCTAACCGAGTCCTGCAGAGATGCTTGTAGAACTGTGGCCAACGCCAAAGGCATCATAAACGCTCTCATCTCTCTTGGGGAACCCAGCAAGCCCTGAGGTCTGCCTGATGGTATGCATCCTCGACCTCCTTCCAGTCAATATCTTGTGAGGATAGGCCTGTATTATCCCCAATTCGGATTTAGGCTTGAACCAGTTACTTTGCCTGCAAGACTACTATGAATTTATAGTATCACTGACCTGATGACCGACATCCCAAATGATCTTGTCTTCAGGAGCATTAAACACATAATGAAGAGCCACAGTCAGCTCTACCACCCCCAAGCTGGAGCTCAAGTGCCCTCCAGTTTTCGAAACGGTGTGCACAACTTCCGCTCTGAGCTCCGCAGCCAGCTGCTCCAAATCCTATAGCAAACATTTTAAAGACAAAGTATTTCCCTCCAAATTAGTCACGAAAAAGTTCAATTTTTCGACCTATTTCTATGCAGATAGATAGGATCACCTTCCGGGAGAGGTTCTTCATGTGAATAGGGAAGTTGATTGTATCGAGGAGAGGCGTCGCCAGCTTCTCCCCCGAGTAATCAATCTTCCACCCATTCTCTCCCTTAGCAATCATCATCTTCCCATCGCCGCCTGGCCGGCACGCTCTCACAGCGAACTAAATAGGGAAAAAGAAAACGCCGCAGACATGAGACTCAAACTCGGAATCCCAAGAAACAACGGAAAAATCAAGCCTTATTTGGGAAAAGATTCAAGAAATGGAACCCTAGCTAGCTACCTGTCTTCTTCTTCCATTGTTCGTGTTCGATCTCAGAGATCCGAGTAACGAGGCCGGGGAGGCCGCCATGAGAGAACTTGAAGCCTCCATTTAGCGCGACAGGTGTGCGTCTGCTGGTCGAATGGCAGCATGCCATGGGCGGTTTAAATAGAAGACGACGATGGTGACGACCAAAGCCGGCCGACCAATTTGATTTATCAACTTTTTCAAATTAATTCTTAAAGTTATTTTCAATTTCATTTCTCGGCGTTGCCCAAGTTATCGCATTTACGAATCTAAAATTGAAGGGCAACTTGATATCGTTTAACAAACTATCAGGGTAAATTGTTATTTTGGACATTCGGAGAGGCAAACTGCAAAATAAATCAAAAGGGCTTTTTAAATTATTTTAATCCATAAAGATTATTTTAATATAATAACATTCGAATTTTAAAATTTAGGTTCAAAATTTAAAATTTACAATTTAATTTAAGGTTTCGTCATATAGTATGTAGCAGTTATCTATTATAATTATTTTAAAATAATATCGATCAATTTAAAATAATTTTAATGAAGGTAAAGAAATTTTAATGAGTAAATAGAGTATTTTGATTAAAATAAAATAGTTTTTTTTCAACGAGAAATAGTTGCTATAAGTGAAATGAAAAATATTTTTGATACAAAACATGTTTTTGATTTATTTGTTTTTAATGGTGCCTTTTGAAATTTATATAATTTAAAATGTCTTGTTGCTTTTTACTCTTTTTTTATCGAACATTTTATTAATTAAACCATTCATATTCACAATTGCACCGGTCTATTTCAGCCGATTTGTCATTACCTAAGTTTGAATAATAATAATAATAATAATAATAATAATATATATATATATATATATTATCAAATTGATCGTTTGGACCCATGGAGACACAACTTATATAATTATCAAAATGTTTTTTACGTGTATAATTTAATTTCCTCCGTATGTTTGACGTATGCGTGTACGTATATAGACAATTGAATTTGATGGTTTTATTTTGGGATAGTAATGTACCGCGCTCTTTATTTCTACGGCAATTTACAAAAGACTCGTACAGATTTCCGAATTGACACGCATTATATTTTGATAATTATAAAAGAGTGCACTTTTGTTAATTTTATCCTTCAATTAAATTTGACGTTTCTTTTTTCTTTTCTTTTTTATCTTTTTTCTTTTCTCTCTCTTATATATATAATTTATCTTTCCTTTTTCTCTCCTCTCTTCTTAATTTTCTTATTTCTTTTTTTTTTTCTTCTTCTTCTTTTTCATACATGTATAATTATTATGTTATAATTTAATTACATTATCTTTTGATATTATCAGAGACCTAATTTCTCAAAAATTAAGATCACATTAGCGTTTAGAATTTGATTCTTCTAATAACAATTTATACCTTTGAAAAAAGATCAAAATAAGTAATTAAGAACATTGTTGGATTCTTTACCACCTCAAAAATTTAATGATGTTCTCTATTATTTATTTTGATTTCTCCAAAAATATTAAAATATTATTAGAAAAATCAATTTTAAATCTCAACATGACCATGATATAATTCTATATTAGATCCAACGTCATATCAAGGCCAACGTGAACCTCATTTAGAAAGTTTTTAATACTTCTTAGAAATTAAAATAAGTAATAGAGGATATCATTAATGATTAATGATGACTAAAGCCATGGGTAGTTTAAATAGATGACGACGATGGTGACGACCAAAGCCGGCAGACCAAATTTGATATATCAACTTTTTCAAATTAATTCTTAAAGTTATTTTCAATTTCATTTCTAGACGTTGCCCAAGTTATCGCATTTACGAATCTAAAATTGAAGGGCAGCTTGATATGGTTTAACAAATTATCAGGGTGCATTGTTATTTTGGAAATTCGGGGAGGCAAACTGCAAAAAAAATCAAAAGGGCTTTTCAAATTATTTAAATCGTTTGATAGAGATTATTTTAATATAATAACATTCGAATTTTAAAATTTAGGTTCAAAATTTAAATTTACAATTTAAGGTTTCGTCATATACTGTGTAGTAACTATCTATTACAATTATTTTAAAATAATATTGATCAACTTAAAATTATTTTAATGAAATTAAAGTAATTTTGATGAGTAGATAGAGTATTTTGATTAAAATAAAATAGTTAATTTTTAACGAGAGATAGTTGCTATAAGTGAAATGAAAAATATTTTTATACAAAACATGTTTTTGATTTTTTTTAAAAAAAGGTGCCTTTTGAAATTTATATAATTTAAAATGTCTTTTTGCTTTTTACTCTTTTTTTATTGAACATTTTATTAATTAAACCATTCATTTTATTCACAATTGCACCGGTCTATTTCAGCCGATTTGTCATTACTTAAGTTTGAATAATAATAATAATAATAATAATAATAATAATAATAATAATAATAATAATAATAATAATAATAATAATAATAATAA
>JBBUKS010474448.1:0-17520 GCA_038050645.1 Hedychium gardnerianum
GTTGACTGATAAGTTTTATCAGTCGACCGATCAAGCGTGATTCCCAGGATCGAACGGATCGGATCAGAACAAAGAAGGAAGGCCGCGGGTTCAGTCGACCGATAAGAGGATCAGTCGACCGAAAGGATCAGTCGACTGATAGGGTTTTCAGTCGACCGAACGCAACTTATAAAAGAAGTCCTCGGAGTCCGAGCCGAAGATAACTTTTCCTCTGTTCCTCATTCTGTTCCTGCTACTATTCGTGCAAGCTGCTGCTACATTGAGAAGCAATCTGACAACCTACACCTAAGTTTACTTTTCACATTATCGGTATATTTTATAATTTCATATCATTTGTAATCTGCTTGCTTGTACTAATTTGCTTTTTTGGAAGAACTATTTTAGTGGATTAACCCATTGATACGATCCAAAGTCGGTTGGGCTCCAAACCAAGTAAAAAGAAGTGTCTATTTTTTTCGCTGTTATTTTGAATTACGAACAAAAAAAAAGATTTTCGAATGAGATTTACTCCCCCCTCTCTCTCGTCTCTAATGATCCAACAATACCCTGATCCTCGAATATAGCCCTTTGCATTTTTCACCATGTGATGACCTAATCTCTTTAATCTGATAAGCAGCTAGCTCTATTTTTTCAACATACTCTTCAACATCAGTACAGGCGATATATCTGAACATACCTTCCAAATTATCCAACCAAACATAAACGGTCCATGGGTCAACGTCCCCATGAAATAAAATGAATCAATCCTTTACTAATTTGGCTAATACTAGTATACACACTTTATGCATTACCCAATTGATATTGATAGGAGTTGGCGTGTTTGTCAGAGCTACCTAAAAGTATCCTTCTTGATCTCCAATAGGTTTGTTGATGGGCATGAACCACGTTTTTTATTCGGAATTGGTCTGTGCCTCCAAAGAATCTATGTGTTCCACATTAGGGTCAGATCAATTGGTCTCTTTCAAGGTTGACGTCAACCACGACCGTAAGTACGAGTTGTCTTACGAAGTGACATTGCTTATTAAGTAAGGAATTAATAGAAAAGTAAAATAACAACTAAAGACACCCTAATTTTTCCTACAGCTCAAAAATATTTTTCGACTTACCTGGAGATCCCAAAACTCATAAAATCAAAAAATAAAATGAAATAGAAATCTCAAAACACAAAACCCATAAATCAAAATCACAATCTAAATTCTGATACTAATAAAATTATCACACCCTGACCATAAATCTCCATCAGATGGTGGGGTGTCCTTTAATGACAATATAATATGACAGAAATAACAAAAGTAAATATTTCCAAAACAGAAATAAACAAATGAAAACCTGGGTGACATAAAAAGATTTGCATGCATGCATGTCTAAGAGTACATCTCCCAAAAATAAAATAAGACAACTAAACAAAAGAAAATGTTAAATGTAAAATATAAAAGGAAGTGCAACAATAAAAAAGAAACAGAAAACGTCTCAATGTCAAGGTGGGACTGGTAAGCCATGATCTCTGAACGATGAAGAGGTAGTCGGCATGAAATATCCTCTATTTGTTAATTTAGAGGTCAAAGGAAACAAGCCATGAGCACAAATTATTCTGTGAGCATATAGAATTCGAATGTTGCACTTGTATAATAATTCTTCCAACTCAGCATTTATCATAATAGTTGATTGTTATATCCCAGTCAATTGTTGGATCAGCAATCGAGTTTCAAAATCAACTTAGAAATTCTTTATTCACTCTAATAATTTCATCAGTCGATTGCTCATACTAATCAGTTAACTAATATAACACAAATCCTCTTAAACCTTCTCAAACCCGAAACTCGAGGTTTTAGAGTCATCGGTCAATTGTATTTTCATATCAGACGACTGATATATCTGTTTCATCCTGGCTAAGGTTGAATTCTCACTTTTATCTAGTATTCGGTTGATCTCAACCAATCAAAATTTCTTTTGTCTAGCATCTGATTAATTTTGATCTGTCGGGACTTTCTTTGTCTAGCATCTAGTAAACCTTGACCTATCAATACTTCACCATTACCTAGCATCGGGTTAACATTGACTTGCTAGAACTTAACCAATGTCTAGCATCTAATTAACCTTGACATGTCAAGACATCATCATTGTTTAACATCCGATCAACCTTGATCTGTCGGGATTTCACCACTGCCAAATATTCAATCCTCCTTAATCTATTTGGACTTTCTTAATCGTACCTAATATTCAATCAATCTTGACCTATTAGGACTTCACTTCCACATGTCTAACATTCAATCATCTATGACCTATTAGGAATTAGTATTCAGTCAATTTTGACTTACTTAGACTTCACATCTCATGTCAAGTGTTCAGTCATTCATGATCCACTTGGATTTCGCCTTTGTCAACTCTCTATTAGACTTCCAACTACTAAGTGTCCAGTCCTCTATGACCTATTTGGGCTTTATTTCTCATGTCAAGTGTTCGGTCTTCTATGATCTAGTTGGATTTCATCCTTGTCAACTCTTTATTGGACTTCCAATCGCTAAGTGTCCGATCAACCGTGATCTACTTGGACTTCTACACTATCAAATATCAGGTCAACTTTGACCTACTTGACTTTTTACTTGACCATCGTCGACATCCAAATCAATCTTGGTCAACCTGACCCGAAATCAATTGCACCAACAATCTCCTCCTCCAATAATCTCTCCTTTCACTTAAACATCTTACTCTCAACCATCAAATATATTAGCCAAACGTTGAAATCCAACTTAAGTTTAGTCAATCTTGATCAAAGGTTGATTACACCAATAATAACTACTTAAAGATCAAGCTATGGAGCATTTGCAGAGATTTTTTCTCTAAATAATACTAGGCTTCTGAGCTACTCGCTGCGAGTGTTTCATAATTTATCCTGATAGTCAATGAAAAAAATTTATAAGATCGAACTGATTATTTCAGGATTAACTGGTTATATTATTTTTTGAAGATCAAATTTCCTCTTAATCTCTCATATTTCCTTTCACATATTTACTCGAACAATAATTGCTGAGTGTGCACTTATTTACTCGAACAATAATTAATATATAATAGTGAGTCATTGGTTAGCGTCTTGTTGACAGTTTTTGTTGGAGTTGGCAATCAACATGACTCTTTATTTTAAACACGAACTAATAATTGTCGACAAAATCAAATGGTTAGTCTAGCCTTTGACATAACTTTCTTTGTTTACCATGGAGGAAAGAAGCAAGAGAGAAAGGAATAATAAAGTGAAATATGAGACAAAAGAGGTGAAGAAATGAAAGGGGAAAATCTTGTCCCGTTAAAAGAAAGAGGGAGAAGAAAAAGTTGCAAAGAAACAAAAAATATGAGATTTACCGTTATAGTTCCTTGTCAACCTCGGTGCATCTCACACTAATGAAAAAAAGTTTTACAATCTTGTATCATTATCATGTGATCTTTAGACTAAAAGAATATTTCATACACCATAATATAATTAGAAAAATAATATTTATATATTTTAATACAGTAGAGATAATAATAATAAAATGCGTACGGTTGCAATAAGAGAAAATACATATACTAAAATCTAAGATTAGTCATGTAGCTCCAATATAAAAAAGAGATAAAGTACCTAAGGAAATATAATAAGAGACCAGTCATATGTTGCAATTTAATTGTTTCTAACTACAAATATCCCTCTTAATCTCTCACACTCTTCCTCTCACACACCATCTACCTTCTATTTTTAGGATGATAGTTATAATTGCTTAATGTGCACTTGTTCATTTGGACAATAATGAGCATATCATAGCGAGTTGTTAGTTGACGTCTTGTCGACAATTCCTTAAAAGTTCAAGATCGACATAACTCTCTTCGTTCTAAACATAATCTAACATTTGTTGACAAAATCAAATTGTTAATCTAGCCTTTAAAGTAACTTTCTCCATTCACCAATATGGAGGAAAGAAACAAGAGGGGAAAAAAATTACCCTCATAGTTCCTTCATCCTTGTCAACTTCTAGTTCAACTCACACCTATTGTTGATCTCGCCTGACTCACCCACACTATCCCAAGAAGTGTGATAGTGTGAGATCTTGCGATTCCTTGCCGGTGGTTCGTAGACGGTGGCGAATTCCTAGGTCCATCATCACCTAGTGCCCAAATCTAATGGGAACTCATATTGCCATGCTTTTCTCAAGTTTGCCATGGACAACATCCACAAATAGATAATGAAGCTATGGCTATTGGCAAAGATATAGATATTATATACTAACCCATGTTCTTTAATATACAAGATAGCATTTTATATTTCTCATTTTGCATCTAACAATGCATTCAAATGATTGATTTCCACTGCAAATAATCTCTTCTTTCCAAAACAAAAAGAAGAATCGACAAAGTATAAAATGAGCAATCGCAGAGCAAGTCAGTAATCAGAATGAAGATTTCAATGACAGTTTATGCAGAAGAATATTGGGATTTTCTTGGTTTTACTATCTTTAGCTACCTCTCATGGGGAGCTTGTAGGAGTCGCTGGTGATCTCCGACAGCCGCGAGCCTGGGAACAAGGTCTGCAGCAAGAAAGGAAGAAAAATTTTAATGGAAAAGCATCAAAGATTGATGAAGAGCTGCCAAGATTGGTTTTTGTATGTTTCAAATCTCTTGAGATTGAAAGAACGAAGAAGGAAAGGAAGAAACAACTCACATCGATCTGTTTTTGGACCGCCGTCGGCCGTTTTCTTGGCCGGCCGCGAGAGTTGCACCCCGTCATGTAGTAGAGGTCCTCCTCGATCTCGTCCCTCGTGAGGGAGACAGAGAGCTTGGGCCACTTTTGACGTTCCGTCCGGAACCGCACCGTCGCCGGCGGTCTCACGCGCTCCTGGTCCTCGTGAGTCCTCAAGAACACACGCCTCGTTCTCAGGTTCCAATGCGGCGCCTCCGGCTGATCGGATGTGGTGGTCCCGGGGACCGAACGCGAACTCGCCACCGGGACCGGCGCGGGCGCCTGGGGAAGAAACGGAACCCTCAGATTCAGACGGCCCGCCGTGTCTTGTAGGTGGAGCATCATCTTCTTCCTGAACGGCTGGATCTCGTAGTCGTCATCGTCATCCAGGACGGGGACTCGCCGCTCCGCCGGCTCCTTGGTGGGAACCACTGAATCACTCCTGCTCGCCGCTCCCTCCTCCATTGCTCGCGGCGTGATCGCTGCCCTCGCCGCCGGTGGGGAATCCGACGGTGTGGTGGAATCTCCTCGGTGGTGATCACGGGGATTCCGCCTGTTCCACCCGAAAGGCAGGCGGCGTCGCGTCGGCAAGGCAGGCGGCGTCGCTTTGGCGCGGCAGGAAGCGGGCACGGCAGATAAAGAAACCGGCAGTGAGGGTAAGTGGGAAGGTTTTCAAATGTGAGGGAGAGAATAGAGAACAAAATGGATACATTAAAAAAGAATCATATGTTCATTATATCATGTAAATTTGATAAAAACAACCCTATATTCCTCTCTTTTAAGAAAAGCAATGATGAAGGCCTATCTTTTCACACAGGCAATTTTTTGTTATAAAAATCATATTAGAATAAGTTTCATGTCATTGATTAACTAGTTAGATAGATGAATCAACCGTTTGAATTGTATATCAATCCAATTAACTAAGTTCATTGATCATTGATTGGATATATCTAGATTATTCAATCAATTAAGCTGAAGATTGAATATCTAGATTAATAAAAAAATGATTGGATAGAAGAGTGTGATTTGTAAATAGTTAAATTCTGAATTTGTAAAAGTTGAGAAGATTGATGATTTGCACCAAATTTGTAAGTCATAAAATTGTAAGTGATAGAAGAGTGTAAGATTGTGATAGATGATTGACAGATGAGCACGTGAAAAATTATGACCAATAGTAGAAAACACATGTTATATAGTTAGGTTTGTAAATGAGTAAGTTGAATTAAATTTTGTATTGTTTAAATTTATTTAATAAAATAATTGAGTCTAAAATAAATTAAAATTTTAAAATAATTATTTAATATTATTTATAAATAGTTCACAATCGCATGCTGAGCCATACTGCATCCCCTCCTTGATGGCCATTCAGCTGCTGCCGGGACGATCTGACAAAAAAGCAGGCCGGCGCCAAGTGATATAGAAACCGACGATGAGCGACAGGGAAAAGGTTTTCAAACGTGAAATGCTTGGCAATTAAAACTAATCATATCTTTCATTTTCATAATATAAAAACATTGTAAAAAGAAACAACCCTAAATGGATTCTTTTTAAGAAAACTCCCATCAGGGTCTATGTTATTGAATAATTAGTCTAAGCAATTTCTTATTAAAATCCAAAAGAGAATAGAACACTCAACAACCGTATTGTAAGATGATTTTGAGTTCACTTTGAAATCCATTAACATGTTCATCTTTTGCTTGAAGGGAGTGAAGGCTCATGTGGGCAATTTGAAGAATTGAGGGAGAAGAATTCCAGACCACTTGTAAACAAGATCTTAATGAGCAAAAGGAAGCCATAATTGTTCCAAAGAGCTGTGATCTTGAAAACATAGGTATCTTTAGAAGCAAGGGAAAAAAAATATGGAAATAACTCGAGAAACAATACAGAAGCAGGGGCTGCTGACCTCGAAACCATCTCGAATAATTGGCAAAACACAATGACATCAACTTGCAGATTTCTGAAAGGGTAGTGCAGTTCAGGAATCAAAAACAATTCCATTGAGAATTATAACATATTTAAGTATTTCAAGATGACTAGAAGCCTCTTTCATTGTCAAAGAGTGGTTTAATTTCAAAGATAGGTGTTTCAGCTTTCAGGTGAGAGTGTAATGCAGTTCAACTATGAGGATCTCCTGCTTTCTTCAAGAAAAAGGTCCACAAACTTACTTCATACATGCCCTTCTTGTGTGTGATGACTTTTGTTTTTTATTCTCAAATAACTAGCAACTTCATCCATGCAATACAGTTACCAAGCTTATGGGGTTTTTTCTCCTCTAACCGAAAATATTGAATCAGAAAGAAATATCCTACCATGAGTTTAACAAAATTTGGCTGGGATTCAAGACAGCCTCCATCCATGCATTGAACTTGTTTCTCATGAGTGGCACTCAAGTTCTGAAACTGGCAAAACAATAAGGGGCTCTCCGAAAGACAGCCAGACTAACATTAATAGTTATCATTGCTCAGCAGTTCTATCCTATTTCAAACTAGGTTTCTGAAACACCTCTAAGATCAGGAGAAGCCTTGTTGCCTTCCTAACAAACAATAGCAAGAAAGTAGTTTAGTACTTGAAGTTTCTAACTGCACTACTCAAGTTTCTGATGCTACATCTACATGATTTGATTGGGCAATTATACAGATTTGTGAAGGAAAAAACAAGATCTAAGAGATGCTTTAAAAGAAAATCAACTCACTAAAGCTTCTCCCAAACCAAAAAACATTTACCACATTAGAAATGTTTTTGAATCTTGAAAGCAAAAGGTGATTAACTTACAAGAATAATATTGCTAACAAATGAAACCTATTAGCACGAGCAGATTTAAAGCTAGAAGTCTATATTCTGTTATTGTCTTAACACATAATCTGCATATTCTTATTTTGAACCACACATAACAGATGAGTAAAGACCAATCCAGTAGCTACATGCAGAAAACATAAATAGAAGACCATGAATAATACAATCACACAAGCCTCATGCATTCTTAGATGACAATCCTGGTAACAATGACAAATTGCATTTTTAAACTCAATGGAACTCCCTAGACAAGTAACCCAAAAGACTTTGAAGAAACCAGAAACAACAAAAATCTTGTAGAATAAAATCACTATTTTCTCTTGATAGGATTGGAGAATCAGTGTAAGGCTATGTTAATTCATGTCATACAAAAGATGAAGAAAGACACAAAAGCCGCAGTAAAACACAGAGAGGTTGAACCCAAGTGTAGATTTGCATTTTAGAATGTTTGATATTTTATGTATAACTCTTTCTCTAATGGTTAATTTTTTTCTCTGGAAACTAACGAGTCTACCTAATTCAGAAATATTGGCAGCTTGGTGCAAATTTAAAGCTGACCATGCCCATTGCAGTTGTTAAAGGAGGATTCATAGCATGTGTTTCTTCAATATAGTTCTCCTCAGTGTGAAGCAGAAAGAACAATCAACTACAGGTTTCAGGAGAAAAGTATTTGGAATAAGTTGAGTTGGCAGCAAGAACGAACTAGCAGGAATGAATCAGAAAGACTGTTAATTTCAACTTTGATTGCAAAAGTTGAAATGAAATGATGCAATGAGGTAAGGGCATAGGGGCTATGCTTAATATCAACAAAGAAATGACAGTAAGATTGACTATACATAAGTGTGGAAAATAAACACAAGCAAGTCAAGAGGGTAGAGGAAGATGTTGCAAAAGGTAAGGAAAGACTCGGAAATGCTGATGCGAAGGGAAAGAGTATTGTGGTCCTGTGATGCATCTGGTATGCTGATATTTGTTGTTGTTGCAGCTGTGGATACTCTAGAGACAAGCAGAAATGTATAGGCTGTGGTTGGTTTTGGAAAAAAGAAAAAGGACTAAGCTGCTGAATGAAACATGGGCTTGAAGAATCATCAAGAACTACCGTGCTCTTTAATTTTTAAGAACCTAATAAATGATGTACTACACTAGTACTGTGCTTAGCAGGCGTGTTTCAATTATTTCATGAAATTTCAGTAGGACAGGAAATGAAGTAGCTGACAAGTTGGCTAAATTTGTTGCAAGGAATCCCTTGACTGTTACCATAGTGACTATTAATTTGTTGAATCAAATAGTTAGTGATCTAGATGTTCACAGAAAAACAAGATTGTTAAAAGTAGTCTTATTGACTTATCTTGATGTTTTATGAGCTTGCAGAAACTTATACTGCAGTTGCCACGCAATTGCACTAAAATGCAATATACGCGCGTGCACACACGCACACATGAATATACATACATACATCAGGTATTTTACTCTAACTTGCATTTGCCATGAAGTAGAATGCTTGTATATTCCCCTATAAGCAGACAGGTTTATGAGAGATATGCACTCCTAACAAAAATTACTTTTAACAAGAACAAGAACAAGATCAAATATTAACCAAAGTCAACATGATCAATCCGAGCATAAAGCAGCATTAGCTTTTGGGCACAAGAATATCTAACAAGTGAGGAAAGATAGGATTTCCAACATTAACAAGTAACCAAAAAACCTCAACACATGACTGTAATTTAGAAAGCATCAAGTTGAGGAATTAATCATACTACATGCATTTTTCCTTGAGGATTTCATA
Organism: Hedychium gardnerianum; assembly: GCA_038050645.1. Lineage (NCBI taxonomy): Eukaryota > Viridiplantae > Streptophyta > Magnoliopsida > Zingiberales > Zingiberaceae > Hedychium > Hedychium gardnerianum. The sequence goes on from JBBUKS010474448.1 coordinate 9,288, forward strand.
TTGATGAAACTTGTTTCTTGAGTCAATCCTAACTTGATAGCCTCCGGAGCTCTCAGCCAGAACTTTCTCATCAAGTTTCTTCAGTCCAAGTGTTTGAGAAACCTCCAAAAGCATGACTAGTTCTCAGGAACAAGATGGCCTTCTTGGCAGTAAGCTGTTGACTATCATAGTGCCAATCAAGAAGTATCAAGGTAAAAACTATAATAGATTATATAAGTCTAGTAGCTTTCACAGTCTAGCTTGGACCTTGGTTGGGAACTTGTTGAGTTAGTAATGGAGATTATTTCATCCGAACTGGTTGGAATTCAAAGTGGCAGATTTGGCTCAAGTGCTGGTTGACAACTCGAGCAAGGTGAATTAGGATTGTAGGTTATTGGTAATGGTGTAAGCTGGTTGTATGGATTGAATGACTCAGCAGGAAGTTTCAAAGATCAGGAAAAATAGGAAGATAGTCCAAGGTTGAAGTCAGGATTTGGCTGCTGCCCAAAGCCTGCTTTTCTTTACACGCGTTAAGGAGTATATACAGTTGCTTCAATCACATGCTTTTCAAGGTGTATTCTAAGTTCATAGCATCCTTGAAAGCATCAGACTTTGCTTTTCGGAACTTCCCCCTTCTTGAGTCTGGATTGCTGATAAGCTGTTCTATTTGATATGTCCAGGGCTTTTTTGTGTATCTGGTTTGCTGTCTTCCTTTTATCATCTGACTGGGAATTTTATCCGAGATTCAAATTTGATTGTTTCCCACATCTGTCACTAAATTCTGCCTATGAGTATGATGCTTTCGAGGAGGTTGTTCTTGTCATGAGTTCTTTGAAAGATAAGGGTTTTCCTGATCAAATTATTTCTGAGGTCGTTTCTAAACCTAGCAATTATAAAGGCGAGGGATGCATGAAGGGGTGGCAACAGTTGATACGGCTTTACACTACACGGCCTACATTTTTCCAAGTTTGGGTTTGAACTAAATATGTCCAGGTGGTCTAGTCATAAACCCATTTATAAATATATAGATACCTAATTCATTATATTAGTTAATTGTAAATATATAATATAATATATATTTTATTTAATACCATATGAATTATAATATAAGCTTGCATAGATTATATTTCATATTTTTGTATAATTAGAAATAATTAGAATGTATTTTGTATTAAAAATTTGTCAAAGTTTTTTAAACAAGTCATACCGAGCCTCATTTATGATCTGACTAACCCGCTTAATTAACCGAGTCATAAAAGGATCAATCCGTCTATAGATAGGTCATGTGTGGGTTGGGAGTTTTGACTAATTTATTAATTAGATCAAGGTCGGGTTTGGATGACACAACCCATGTTATGGCCTGTCAACCCAAATTGTCACTCCTATCTGTGGCTATGGTGGCTCCTGGATATGATGGTGAGCATGAGAATGTGTTGATGAACTCTTCCTGGATATCTTTATATGGCCATCCTATATGTTTGGCTAGTTGTTTATGCATTTCTGCTTCTAAAGATGAGTTGGCTGAGGGTGAGAGACCTTGGAACCCTTCAGTGATTGGTTTACCCTATGGTCACAACGCCTGAATCCTATAGGTCCTTGTGATTTCAAGTTCTATCCATCATGCATTTAGCTATCCTTGTATAAAGAATATTGTGAGGGATGGACTTGCTAAAAGATTATGGCTAGATAATTGGCACATGGAGGGAATACAACATTTGCTTATGGATGTGTAAACCTGTTCAATTCTTCTTCAAGAAAGATACAAAGGGCGTGGAATTGCTGCATGAGAGTGGTTGGGATCCTTGTTTCAGATACAATTCAGTAAGACTTAGGCTTAATTATGCATATCCTGATCTCTGGAATAAAATATATTCTCACATGATAAGCAATCCTAGCAATAAGTGTTGATCTGGGAGCTCATAGTAAATGATCTCTTTACTCTAATTCTGCTTACGATTATATCATCAAGTGCTAAGAAGAGGAGGGTATATGCTGGGCTTTATAATTTGGTTCAAAGGGCATACACCTGGTTTTTCCTTTATAATTTGGCTGTTGCTAAACAATAGGCTCACAATTAAAGAGAGGTACTCAAACGGGCATATTAAATGATCCCACATGCACTCTTTGTGATGATAACATGAAAACCTACAACCATGTCATATGATGGGCAATTGAATGTATGAACATCTCTATAGATTACTAAAACATAGCATTGCAAGGAAGTTATTCTTCCATACCACAGTCTACCATATTTAATTGGAGAGAAATTGAAGGAAATTCTCTCATGTTTCTAGGGACTGCAGGACAATTTTTTAAGTTTTCTTCTCATAAAAATTGCATGCATAATTTCATCAAGATTCACCTAAAATTTAATCTAAAATCAGGTATAATAAATGTCATAATCAGCATTAAGAAGTTAGATAAAATCTTCTCATCTGAGCATAGTCTATAACAGAAAGATTGATCAACCAGTTACAACTGACAGAAAAATAAGCAATAAAAAGGATTGACCATAATATATAGATCAATTAGGAGAAACTTTAACACCACAAGTACATGTAATTCAAATGACGTTTCAACCTTAATCTAAATAAAACCAACATTTTGGCTGTCAAGACAGACTAATTGGAAAAGAAGTACCTTGATACACAATCTAGATGCTTCCTACCAGATGAAAGATGACTATAGATGAAGTCCTCAATACTAGAAAAGAAAAGTCATCGAGTTCAATTGAGTAAAATTCTCAAACACCATCAAGAACCACCACAATAAGCAGCATATGCAATATCTCTCAATGAGAAAAAAGAGTCTCGTTGCGTCTAGGAGGTCTGTCAGGAATACTCCCAGGCTTAAACTTCGAAGCCTCATGTCTGGCCAGCTCTGGTGGCACTGGGCTATTGCTTTGAATCAGCATCTGCTTCAGATCATAGAATACATCACTGTCATGTAGAGTCAAAAATGCAGTTGCAGATCCTGTCTTCCCAGCTCGTCCTGTACGACCAATACGATGTGTATACATGTCAATTTGATTTGGCATTTCGAAGTTAATCACATGAGCGACATCAGGAATATCAATCCCACGTCCAGCAACATCAGTAGCTACAAGAACATTAAACCTCCTATTCCTAAAGCCCTCAAGACTGATCTCCCTTTGCTCCTGGGACTTTCCACCATGAAGTGTGGTCACCCTGTAGCCCAATCTGTCCAGGTCCTTGGCTCTTATATCAACAGACTTCTTAGTGTTGCAAAAAACAATGGCTGTCTTGTCCCCAAGGTCATCAAGAAGCTTCTGGAGCATTGGAAGCTTTTCAGACTCCTTCATCATGATCACACGTTGAGTGATGAGATCAGTGGTTTTGCCAGCAGTGCCAATCGTAACAACAACAGGGTTCCTCAAGTATTTCCTAGCAAGTCGTTCCACAGCTGGAGGCATTGTTGCACTAAACATGTATGTAGTACGATATATCTTTTTCTCATCAAGTTCCTCATCCTCATTCTCTGGCTTCAAATTGCTAGAAGGCATTTTGTTCAACACGCCAATAACCTGTTCCTCAAAACCCATGTCAATCATCCGATCAGCTTCATCAAGTACCACATAATTGCACTGATTAAGCACAGCAAACCGCCTCTCCAGACAATCAAGAAGACGACCAGGTGTTGCAATCACTACTTCACATCCCTGCCCCAGCTTGAATCCTTGTTCCTCAATATATTGTCCACCTACAATGGATACCACTTTAATTCCTAGATAGTGAGCAAACTTAACAGTTTCATCCTCAATCTGCTGCGCAAGCTCACGTGTAGGAGCCAGGACAACAGCATAAGGCCCCTCAGCTTCATTCTCCTCAGTCAAGGGTGGCAGCCTGGTTATGTAACTAAGCATGGGGAGGACAAAGGCTGCAGTCTTGCCTGACCCAGTCTCTGCAATGCCAATCACATCACGTTGTTGCAGGCCAAGAGGGATGGCGGCCATCTGGATGGGGGAGGGGGTCTTGTAACCCGCCTTTTCAATAGCTTTGAGAAGTTCAGGCCTGAGCTTGCTCTCGCTCCAGCTTCGCATAGGCCGCGGGATGCGTGACCCCTTGAAAGAGATATTGAAGTCCTCACGGAAGATACGCCAGTCTCGTTCTGTCATTTCCTCGAGCTTCTTCTCGGTCCAGTGGCGATCAACACGCATATCAAAGGAATCATAGTTTTCGGCAGCTGCTTCTTTCTTCCTCTGGGCAGCAGCCTCCTCAGGAAGCTCTTCAATGCCCTCCTTGCGCCGGATTTCCTCCCGTGTCTCTTTCTCGTGGCGTGCGGCCTGCTTCTTCTGCTCCCGACGGTCCATGCCCGCGATGAAGCCGCGCCCAAACAGAAGCCGCGCCTCATGGGGGTTCTGGTAGAGGGCGTTCATGTCCCTGGAGGTATCCTCGGTGTCCTCCCAGCCAAAGGAGAAGCGGAACTTCTCGCTCGGCTTGATAACCCTCTTCTTAGGTTTCTTGGATCCTAGGTACTGCTCCTTGATGGCATCCAGTTCTTTAGTCTTCTCACGCTCCGCTTGCTTCTCCGAGCGCGCCTGCTCTCGAGCACGGGCCTCGTCCTCGCGCTCCCGGTCTCGGTCGCGGGCGCGTCGATCGCGATCGCGATCTCGTTCTCGCTCTCGGTCGCGCTCCCGCTCCCGCTCCCTCTCCCGATCCCTATCCCGATCTCTGTCCCGGACCCGATCCCGTTCCCTGTCTCGATCGCGGTCTCGATCCCGGTCCCGGTCGCGTTCGTGGTCACGGCGTTGGCTGGAATCGGATGGAGGCAAGGGGTCTTCAAGGGGCTTGGGGGCCTCGTTGTGGTTCTGCTGGAGTAGTTCGAGGGCGGCGCGGCGCTGCTCAGCCACGGCCTCCTCGCGGCGCTGAAGGGCAAGGCGCTGCCGCTCGGCTTTGGTGATGAAGACGGGCTTGGCGTCGGCAGCGGAGGAGGGGAGCTTGCGGTCGTGTTCGTCGGCGGAGCGCTTCATGGCTTTGGCGGATTCCAGCGAGAGGAAGTAGTCGTCGTAGACCAGTAGCAGGGAAACGAAGGGGATCGCTTGGGTCGGCGCAGGAAGGGAATGGAAATTGTCAAATTGAGAGGAGCATTCGAGAAGCTTTTGTTTCTTTCTTCGGCTTGTACAGGCCCGATATGTTTATAGGATTAATAGATGATGAGATGGCCAATAATCCCCCACCCCCAACCCTTACTTTCCTTCACTTTCAAAAATATCCAAAAAAACACCTCAAGATTTTAAAATTTTCAAACACTGCTCCTATTCGAAATGCATTTCCCAAACTACCCATCACATTTTTTAATTGAATTTTTAATCGAGATATTTAATTATTCGAACTTAGAGACGATGAATCCAATTCCATATAAATTTTATGATTAATGATAAATTTAAAAGTATTTAATGAATAATTCAGTATGATAATATCATATTTTCATGAGATGAGTACAAAATTATTATATGAAATTTTATCATCAAAAAATTTAGAGATCAATCATAATAATATAATATTTGTCAGATTCTTATTTTTTTTCATACAATGGTCACTATTCAAAAGTTAATAATCACTCGTGATTTATTTCCTTTTCAGATAGTAAGGGATCATTCTGAAAGAATCGTCGAGATGACGATTTCATTTTTTTATCATCAAATAGTAATTTAAATATCACAGACGTATAAGGTGCATGTGTGAATTTTAAATATTAATTACATGAAAATTTCATTCTATTTTTTATATCGTACTACTTCAGGATCAATGAAAATTATAATTGAAGTTGACGAAGAATCTCAGTCGATGTTTGATGATGTACTTGAAGACTTAGGATCAAGGTGTATCGAAGAGGTCGAAACATGTTTTCATGAGATAAGCAGATGATCATTATATAAAATTTTGTCATTAAAAAATTTAGAAATCAATCTTTAACAACGTAATGTTTATTAAATATTTTTTTTTTATGTAATGATTATTGTTAAAAAATTAATAATTATTTATAATTTATTATTTTTTTAAATAGTGAGAGATCGTCCTCAAAACAATAATTGAGATAACGATTTCGTCGAGACAGATTTGGAGAGAATATGAGCAGTGATCTTTGAGACAAAGCATATTGACGGGTCGAGATAGAATTTGAGAGAATGTGTTTATTAGGGGTTCATTTGATATTTTACTCATTTTGGGGAGTCAGTGTCAATTTTATATACATCAGGACAAAGATAATTTTGACTTAAATAAAGGTCGCAGCAACTTCCTAGGGTATTAGAGAGTGTTTCGTCTTTTTATCACAAAGAGTTGCTAAGAAGTTCCACGGGTTGATGTAGCTAATTAATATATTTTAATAAATTTTAAAATTAATTTTTAGCAAGTATAAAATAATTTGTTAGGAGTTTGATTTTTTTTATATAAAGAGTCACTGTATAATAAATATTTTCATGACTTTTTTTTAGAGAATGTGAAATCGTCCTAAAAGAAATATTAAGATGACGATTTTGTTTTTACTTTAATTATAATTACTAAGGAAATTATGATCGTTTTTATGGGTTAACATCAAATTTATAGATTTGTATATGTTGAGCTAAGACCTTTTTTTAATGGAGTCCATTAGGACAATATTGACTTAAAAAAAGCAATGTTGAGATGTACTACGTGATTTGAGTCAGGGCTATGGTTCCTTTTACAAAATTGCTATATGGTCAGAACTTGGCCCGCATTTGCCATTAACTCAATTTGTCATATAGCAGCAAACACCTCATCGCCAATAGAATATATAGTATAAGTCTATTTCAAGGTACCACCATTGCTTCAAGCATTTTGTACTATCATCAAACTTTGCACTGCTCTATTATTAGCGAAAGGTTATGCAAATATACATGGAGAGGTTGAGAGCCTAGGGGTAATTTTCATGTACGTTCTTTGTGACATCATAATCATGACTCAATTGAGGCCACCAAATCAATCGTCAATGATGTCTCTAATATAGTTTTCATGGGATGAACTGTTGGTTAGTGCATGAGGTATTGCCATAATGAGGTATAGGGATCAAATCCTGATTAGTAGCCAGGTTCCTGCCCCCTTTATGCACTAGTCACGGTTCGGGCTGGCTAGACTAACCCCCGTGATTTACCTCCTCCGTGTTGGTCCTAGGACAGATTGGCGGGGGCGCTGAGGGCGAGCATTTCGCCTTTACCACAATGATGTCTCTAATATAATTAAAATCATAAGTAAGATATTCATTCATTGTAATCTCAAAAAACTTTTCATTAACAAGATCTTCAATATTTTTATTATGGAACTCATAAGATTCAAAAAAAAATTAACAAAAACTTTGATAATATAATCTTTTATAAATCCATCATCCTATAAGAAATTAATAAACTTTAGTTAAAATGAAATTTTCTAAAATCAATCATTCAATTCAATGTTGATGATCAAATTAAATATTTTTTAACTAAAAGATACAAAGATGATTCATATAAATATATACATACTATTAAAATTATGATTTACAAATCCTCAAAGTATAATATTCATTAATTATAGAATTTGAGTCAATACTTGACCTAAACTCTCTCTTAATATAGATATATTAATCATAGAGTTATAGATAATGGGGGGCATGGGCTATGCCCACGATGCTCATGTTCTCCTTCTCATTTTGAGAAATGTCCATCTCACCACTGGAAGCATTCTCATTATATAAGGAGTGTCCGAGGGTTACGAAGGGGGTGCTGAATTGATGAGTTTGGTTTTCGGTGAGATTGGTTCTCTTCAAGAGAAAAAAAAAATCATTCATTTTGGCAGCAGAATTTGGTTTGTGGATCTCGCGTTGAGATTTTTCATTGTGATCTTCAAGTCAACAGTATTTTCTCCTCTCCGAATTCTTCCTCCGTAACGTGAAGGTATGATTTTGTTTAATACAAAAGTCCTTGATAATGCCTACGTTGATATCAGAGCATTAGGAATTATAGCGATTTCTCGACGTTGTGGTCTAGACGTGGAAGTGCCAAGTCACGGAGGCGATTGGACGACAGAGTTCCTAGCCGTCGTCGCACTCGCAAACGAGAATCAACTTGTCCCTGTGCTCCTGTGGCCGGCGACGGTGTCGTGACAGAGGAGCGCCAGCGATCGATAGCAATTGGCAGCGCTATAGCAGTGGGATGCCGGCGGAAGAGCCGAGGAGGTCCGGTGATAGAGTCGAGAATCAGCAACCGTGTCGCTCGCCGGCGAAAACGCCGCTGTAGAGC
>JBBUKS010474485.1:0-17514 GCA_038050645.1 Hedychium gardnerianum
GAGAATATTTGTGATGATTCTAGTTCTTTTGATAGTAGAGGGGTTGCCAAAAGTTTGATTCAGAAAATGGAGAATTAAGAGTTTGTTTTCATATTGCACTTGATAAAGATGATATTGGGAATGACACATGAGTTGTCACTTATCTTATAACAAAATGACCAAAATAGTATCCAAGCCATAAGTTTGATTGAGAGTGTGAAAGATCAATTTCAAATATTTAGGGAATAAGTATGGTATACAATTACGGATAAAGTCAATACATTTTGTGAGTTGAATGAGATCTCAGTACTGCATATGGAAGACAATTGTTTGATTGATGGTCGTAGTAGGCATAGAAGGCAAATCATCACCAATTTGTATTATTATCGTATGGAGATTTTCTATCAGGTATTATTTCTAAAAAAAATATTTTATTATTATTATATTCGCCAATAAGATTTTCTTTACTTATTAATTAATATTGTTACAAATTACAATGTTAAGTTGTTGATTTAGTTATACAAGAGATGAATACTCGTTTTTCAAAAGTTGACACAAAATTGCTTAGTTGTATAGCATGTCTTCATCCAAGAATTTTTTTTCTTCTGAATTCAATGTTCAAAAACTAGTTCGACTTTGTGATTTATATCCTGAGGACTTCTCAACAAATGATTATATAGTTATTGAACAACAACTTCAGAATTTCATTCATAATATACGACAGGATCCAAAATTTTCTGGAATTGAAGATTTGGGAAGTTTTGCTCAGAAAATGATTGAAACTCTAAAAAATCAAGCTTATCCATTGGTTTATAGTCTGATTGAGATGACATTAGTTTTACCAGTTGTGATTGTTTCTGTTGAAAGAGTATTTTCTGCAATGAAGACGATAAAAATTGATTTATGTAACAGAATGAGAGACGAGTGGATGAATGACAGTTTAGTCGTATACATCGAGAAGGATATCTTTTCAACAATTGAAAATGAGCAAATATTGCAACGTTTTCAAAAGATGAAAAGTCACAGGATGCAATTGCCTCCTCTTTCTTATCCGATCCACGAGGTCCACGGCCGACACTAATATGTCACCAAGTGTTAACCAATACTTCAATAAGCAATAGTCTAATAGTAATTTTGTAATTTAGTATTTTATCCTTTTTATGATGTCGAATTAAACTTTTTGTTATTAAATATATTTATTATATTGTAAAAATTTTTTTTGTTAGTCCTCGTTAAAAATTATCTCTGGATCCGCCCCTTATCTCCAATAGAAGAACCTTAAAGTGGATTTTTTATATTTTGTATGTGTCACATCATTGTCACATCAAAAATAAAAAACCTCACTCTTTTCTCCGTTATAAAAAAAATCTCTCAGCAACTTTTTTATGGGCCTCACACTCAATAATTCATATATTTTTTAAAAAATCTTCAATTATTTGTTAATGAGTCTCACTTTTATATCAGATATCTTCATTTATATTTAATGATGTATATATGAATCGTGGAGAATAGAACACTTAGAGTGATTGAGATCATAAGACATTTGAAATAAATGAATACTATAAATATCGTTTGAGAAGACAATGTTAGTAGAATTTGGATCCACTATATTTTGGATCCATTTCAAAAGAATAAAGGATGAAATGGACAAGAAAAAACAACGATAATAACATGAATGAAATGACTTAATTAGGTGCAGGATGAATGAAAAAAAGAGTAAAAGATGATAGATATATATGCAGCCAAAACTAACTATTTTACCCCCAAAAAAGGCAGGAAAAACCTCGATTCCAATACAAATGACTAATTAATGTCAATTTTTTTTTAATAGCGAGGCCCACTGTCTATGAAAAACTTAGATTCGATATATTAAACCCAGGCTAAAGTTTCAAACATAAAACTCACACTTACAATGGTGATAGGTTTTTACATGATTTTCGAAAAGAATTTTTTTTTTCAAAAAACTTGCATTGAAGATGCCCTTAGAGCATCTGCAATGAGAGCTCCCTAGGAGCTCCCATTGCTGATGAGGGAGCTCCTTTGCTTTTCCGCAAGAATCGACTCCCTATTTAGGGAGTCACTCCTTGCTCTCTCTTTCTCTTTTCTTTTAATTAAAATAATTTTTAAAATTTTAGTTTTTGTTTAAAAAAAAATAAAACAAAGGAGTTGTAAAAAAGTATGAGACACATAAAAAAATTGTTGAAAGAGTTTTTAATAGTGGAAAAATGAGTAAAGTTTTTTACTTTTGATGTGGCGTTGACGTGATATTGTGGGAACTCGTGGAGAGCTCTCACCATTAGAGATGTCCTTAGTCACCTCATGCAACCCAACAATCTCCATTGACTTCTCGGCCATTGAGTGTGTTGCCTTGGTCGCCTCAAGTCATCATCAATATCACTTGATCTCATCGAGTCACTAACTCTCCTAACTCTATGATGCGGGAGAGATGACAAGTGTCATGTAGTAGGACCCAGTCAACACAGGGGACATGTGACAAGTTTAAGATTCGATCAACATAGAATCCACGTGACCTGTCGAGTACCGAGCCTAAGCCGTCGAGGACCCTGAGTCCCTGGCATGTGCAACCCGAGTACCGCAACGCCCTCGTTCGAGTGGGTGGCGTGCAAGCATCATGACACCCAAGCCCGACGTTCATGATCATTACATCCCGAGCATGGGGCCCGAGCACCCTGAGCTTTATGCGCAAGAGGTCGATCCCGAGCACCATGGCGTTCCCGAGTTGGCTGAACACCGACTCCCAAGTTCGAGTGGGTGATCTTCTCGACTCGCCGAGCACTAGAACCGACCGACCTGTTGAGCACTTCGACCTCCCATGCCCGAGTGACGATCTTCCTGACCCACTGAGCATTTTTGTTGAGCTGCACTCCGACCTACCGAGCACTCTTTCTCCCGCGCCTGAGTTGGTGATGTCGGCCAAGCCCAAGTGGAGACTACCCCAAGCACCATGAAGCTCGAACCCAAATTGATGGCATTCCCAAGTGCCTAACGCCCAAGCACAGTAACATCTTGACGCTCGAGCGGGGGAGAACGTGGTTGATTGAAGGCGCAAACGTGGGTCTAACATAGCGTCGACATCCCCTCAACGTTAATCGCGGGCGCGGGGCCAATGTGGTGTCGGTATCTCAAAACGTGTCTGGGCGTGCTCGATGTGGCGTAGACATGAGCTGAAGACGTGGGGATATGCGCGGGATGACCGGTTTCCCACTCGGACTAGGTTGTATAAAAGAGTGTCCGCTCCAGCAGATGAAAGTACTCTGAGAGATACTTTCTACACTTGTATTTTCTTTCTTTACTTTTCTGCTTATACGCTAAGAGATATTTTTTATATTTGTCTTTTTTTTTCTTTTTTGCTTATCACTAAGGTCTGACTTGAACGTTGGAATGATTGCGCCAAGGTTCGTCTTGACCTCCTTTCTAACCTTTTCTGATTGTCTCAGTGTAGGATTGGACTGATATTCACCAAGAGCCCCGGAGTTCGCTTGTCATTGCTCACCCTATTCGGAATCGCCCCTACAACCGTCGACCTATTATCAACTCGACAACTGTGTCCTGCACCCGACGCACTCGAAGAACTCAGCCTGTACCGCTCAGTCAAACCCATCCTGATCTTAACTAAATCATTTTGGATCAATATCACCTGACCTCATTGAGTCACTAACTTTTCTAGCTCTATATATATTTTGCAATTTCTTGTACACTCAATCACGTATATCAAATATAATATATAAGGTATTATTTAAATCGTTTACATAAATATCAAAATCGAAGATCGAATGAGATAATTTAAAATAAAATTACATCAATAATCTAAACATAAGGTATTCTTACTTTGGAAAACGGACGGGTCAAAGATGATTGTCCTTTCCAGAAGGGCAATCTAGTAAATTCGTAGCTCTGGTTCTTCTTCGCCGTCTATAAATTCAGTGAAAACCTAAATCCCTACTGTTTTCCCCCCTGCAGCCACAGCCGCCGTGCGCGCAGTTCTCCTAGCGATGGCCCCCGTCAAGAAATCGGTAATCTCCGATCACATCTGTCATCTTGTTCCCAGATCCGTACCTTGATTCTTATATTCTCGTGTTCTAATGTTTTCCTCTGGGCTTGTACTTTCTGATTACTTTATGCAGAAGAAGAATGCCGAGAACATCAACAGCAGGCTCGCTCTTGTGATGAAGAGCGGGAAGTACACTCTCGGCTACAAAACGGTCCTCAGAACACTTCGGGGCTCTAAAGGTGACACTACCTTACTACCTTTCTTTTATGCATCTGGGATTTGTACCTATGGGTTTCCTCCGTTCTATCTGCTAGAAAAATTTCAACTTGATGTAATTTGTTGATTGGGCGTGATACGGAACTGAAGTTTGGCTCTAATGCAGTCTCCCATACTAATCTCTCCTCACCCCATTCATTGATTTTCATGTTGATCGTTTGCTTATCCTTGGTGAATATGGGGAAGGTTATATGACAGCACTAAAATGTTTTCTTTTGTTTCCGACTGTTCTGTCTTGTAGAATTAGTAGCCACCTCCGATCTGGTAGAATTTTTTTAACTTGATGTAGCTTGTTGATTGGCTGTGATGCGGAACTGAAGTTTGGCTCTTTGGCTGTGTATTTGTGCCTCAGAGATGAATGCAGTTTCCCATAACAATACTTCCTTACTCCATTTCGTGCTTTTCATGTAGATCAATTACTTATCTTTTTGAATATGAGGAAGGTTATATGACAGCACTAAAATGTTTACTTTTGTTTTAGGATTAATAACCCACTCTAATCTGCTATAACAATTTCAACTTGATGTCTGTGTTAATTGGGTGTGATATGGAACTGAAGTTTGGCTCTTTGGCTTTGTAGTTGTGCCTTTGAGATGAATGCAGTTTCCAACATCAATGCCTCCTTGTCCCATTCTATGATTTTCAAGTAGTTCATATACTTGTATTTTTGAATATGGGGAAGGTAGTATAGTCTATTGATTCTTACTTATTTTCAGTTTAGGATTTATACCATTATGGTATTATCCATGTTTCATTCAATGTATATTTGGGAAGATTGTTGCGTGGATCACTGAACTCAGTTTAATTTTTGATTTTTATAATAGAATTGATTGCCACTTTTAAAGTTAACTCAAGTTTTGTAGTGACATGCATAGTTGAATTTTCAGCATTCTTGTTTGTCTTGATTGATATATAAATGGATAATTAATTTAAAATGAATTCACAGTTTAAAACCTTTTGATTTTATGTGTGCAAATTTGAGCTTCAATTCACTATTAACTTCTAAATCATGTCCAAGTATGCCAATCTGACCCTTGTCATTGATTTTTGGTTTATTTCTTATTTGTGTTGGATCCAGGTTTTATACTTGTTTTTTTTTTCCTATGCTAGTTTATGGCTTGCAACTTCTTTACCGAATACAATGCTTCTCCCAAACGTTGGTTACTAAGTGATTTTAAATCTTTCTATTAATCAACAGCAAAGTTGATTATCATTGCAAACAATTGTCCCCCGCTCCGCAAGTCTGAGATTGAGTACTATGCAATGCTGGCAAAGGTCGGAGTTCATCATTTTAGTGGAAGTAAGTGATTTTCTTAGTTGCTTGCTGTCTTTTTTTATTCGACATTCTACTTATCTACTGTTTTCAACATTTATTTCAACTTCCTGATTTTATACTTGGCAGATAATGTTGACCTTGGCACAGCATGTGGTAAATATTTCCGAGTTTGCTGCCTCAGCATCATCGATCCTGGTAAGTCACGCTATCGAACAGAAAAAGGATCTCATCTCAACCATGTTTCCCTAATGGTTTTCCTAATAGCAATTTATTCACCTTTGGTTTCATTTCTGTTCCGCAGGCGACTCTGATATCATCAAGAGCATCCCCGGAGAACAGTGAGAAATGCAAATGGATGCAACTTCAAATCCCATGTGATTTTTGACAATATTACATATCCTTTCCTGGTTGACTATTTACTCTTGGTTTTAGTCGATCAAATTTAGGCTCCAAATGGTTGCAGGACTTCAATTCCAGTGTCTTAAAGTAGAATGAGCTTGAATTTCTGGATATTTTGTAATTTTCCTTGATCATAAAGATGTTTTAAGTTTATTTTGTCGGTACTTTGCCTTTGCTTTAACCTCTTTACCTTTGGGGAGTACTAAATTCAATGCGTAGTAGTATAACATCACTTTCATCTCCAAAGGAGATTAAAATGATAGGCGAATGAATGAGAAAGGTTGTATACTTTCAAGATTGGTGTTTACTTGAAGGAATAGTACAGCTGAAATGTTAATCACCTTAACATTTCAAGGTCATTTAAATGAATTTTTATTAGTATTTTTTAATTTATTTTGATGATCAATAATTTTTTTTTATAAAATTGAATTGATCATTTAGGTTTGATATTATTTTATCTATTAATTATTTCATTATTTTTTTCAAATATAATATAATTTATAATTATATTTTGATTCTTTTTTGAGCTTTATTCCTCATTTATATTAACTCATGGAAAATCAGATGGTTTTCATTCAAAAAATATGTAAATTAATAAAATAAAAAGGGCATTTCGATTAAAATATGAAGCCGCGTGGAAGTCGTTAAGTATCTCTCCCCACTCTGTGATTGCATCATTTGCATTAACTGCATAGATGGCCATATAAATTCAAACTTATTATTTTTAATATTAATTTATTTTTGGTAAAAACTAAAAAGTATTATCGTGATTGTTTTTTTTTTTAATTTAGGTATATCTTTAAATCTATTAATTTTGAAGGGGATCAAATAAATTTGAAAGCGCAAATTGACTCATCACTTTATAATTAATATTTTGTAATTATCTTTACATTAAAAGAAATTAATTCATAATGTGTCGTAGTTAGAATTAATTCATAGATATTTGATTAATTACGAAAGTTTTATTATTGCATCGTAGTCCGGGGCATATCGAGATTGATCATTAAAATGGTAGAATGTGCTTAAGAATTATGCACTGAAATATTTTTGTTTATCACAAATTAGACTTTTTTTTATTATGTTAATTATGTACAATATTTTTTTTTAATAATTCAGATGTTTAAATTTTTGAACTGGTTAATTTTGGAGAAGGTGACCTGTCTAAATTCATAAAAGTTTTTCATTCGTGATCAGAATAAAGTATGAACGACTTGTCAATCCACAATTAACACTCCAGAGTTATCTTTTCACTAGAAAAATTTAATCCACATTGTACAATAATTAGAAATCGATCCATGAATGCTTATTTAACTCCGAAAGCGCTTTGCTATAGCGCATAGTAATTATACACAATAAATTAGAGCAACCAATTTCTATAAATGAAGAGCAATCGATCCAACAACTATAATTAGAGTAAAAATGAAATTGTCATTTTGACTGTCCCTCTGAGATAATCACATACTCTTCTCTAAAATAAGATAAATCACGAGGGGTGAGACATTTGTCTTAGCACAATAATTATTTGCATGAGATAAATCAATACCCGACATGACATTTTGCACTCGTTAGGAATTGACTCTAAGATCCAACAACTATAAATTGACGGCAAAAGATGAAATCGTCATCTTAGCAGCCCTTCTAAGTGACCCTCCACTATCTAGAAGGGGACTTCGCTCAATAATAGCAGCACATGTAAGAAAGGATTGAGGTAACCAACAGGACATTTCGCACCGATTGAAAATCGACCCATGTTTATTTACAATAACACCCTTACATGAACCAATCGAGCTAAATTATAATAAAAGATAATTATGTTCACCCCATGTGCTCTTCACAGCCCGTCCTTAGGATATGTGAAGGGAGTTAAATCACGTAATCAACTTATAATCGATCGCCAAGTGATTAGGGGTGAGAGAAGTTTTTTTTTCTGAGATCATGCGCCCGCCGGTAATTGATCTCTGCCTATTGTAATAAACTTGTCATCCACTAACCAACTGAGCACCCTCGTGAGGATAACTAATTGCGCTAAATGAAGAGATGGAAGATGATATAAGGATATCTCCAATCGTTAGAACTCTAAATGAGTTTTTTTTTATGATTCTAATATATCACATCAATATTATAAAAATTAATTGAAATAATTTCAACGGTTAACTTTATTTTTTTATATCAATCTTAAGATAAAAAAAATAAATTTAAAAGTTCATTACTACACTTAAATTATAAACTTCAAACCTTACCTCCACACTAGTTAAAAAAAAATTATTTAATTTTTTTATTTCATAAATCTCTCCAAAAATTTACATGGGAAGATGCCTAAAGATTATAATAATGAGTAATGACTTTCACGTTGAGGGCGTCACTCACCACTTTCACCTTTAATAAAAAATAATAATTACAAATTGGATTATTCATATCATATAAGCAATATTATATTATATTATATACGAATTATTCTTTTTTATTCATAAAGAAGATAATAATTTCCAACTGTATATAGTCGTATTTGCAATTCATAGAGAGGTTTAAATTTTTCTTTAACCCCCCTAATTTTTTTATATTCTTTCAAAATTGCCCTTAAAAATATTTAACATTATTTAATTATTCCTCCTCAAGAAGGAGCAACTTCTACGATGAAGTCGAAGAGGCCGCATCGGACTTTCCCACGCGAATCAACACTATTTTTATTTTATTTTATTTTTCTTTAAATTTAATTTATTTCTCGTCGGCCTCGAACGAACCCTACCTCACCACGTGAAGCGAAGCGGGAGAAGCCGAAATCTGATTCGCAGAGAGAGGAGAGGAAAAAGATCGAGAGAGAGAGAGAGAGGGGCGTCCATCTCGGGGGAGACAATCATAGAAGGCGCGCCCGCCGGCTTCCATTCTTTGCCCATAAGTCCGTGTCGGGAGTGGATTGTTCCATTGCGGGATCTGCTTGCTTTGTTCCACTTGGAACGGAACTGGGGAGACTTTTAACTTTTAAGCTTTCGCTCTAGATGCGTGCATTGCTCATTTGACGGCTTGTAGATGCGGTCGTCTTGAAGTCGGTAGAATCAGTCCACATTTATTTTCATCGTTGCTTCTTTATTTGTACATTGGATTGAAGATTCTTTGTTTATTTTAAGGGTGTCTGGTGCAGTTTGGAGTTGATTCGATTAAAAAGTTGCAATTTTTTGGAGGGTTGGAGAAGGAAGCTGGGGATTGCGTCAAAAATGAACTTAAAGGATAGCAGATGGAAAAAGGTAACCGTTTTTTGTTTAAGAGATTTTTTTTATTATTATTTATTAGTATTTGATGTCACGATCTTTCCTGCGATAAGCTTGCAGAAGATTTCGTTCATTTTTTTTTTTTGTTGTTCTTCGTTTTAGTTTGCTGTTTCAATATAACTCTATAAGTGAACTGAACTTGGCAATCTGCCTCGCTTCTACTCTAGAGAAAGTCGTGGCAATCTTATTCCAGCTTCTAATCTTGATCATATTTGCAGTTTTCGCTTTGGAATATTATTCGGATCAATGATAATAATGTCAGAAACGCAAGCAAAGATACCACGTCAGGTAGGTTCTGGTTTTGGATTATTAATTTGTGGATTTCGTAACTGTACTGTTTAGTTTAGTCATAATCGAGTTATATACGAACCATTCTTACCCTTTTGATCTTTATGTGCCTTTGTTGATCTTGTAAATAAATAATTTTTGCTGGCCTCTCTTAGATCGCTGATGTATACTCACAAGGATCATTTGGATGACTTTCTTGGAATTTTTGGGGATAAATAATGAATTTGAACGTGTGCATAGATTGGTACAACTCCAAAGATAAATTAAAAATATTGCCTTTGTTAGGGATGGACATCTATAACCTAAACCCAATAAACCAAACCAATTCAAACTTAAAAAGTTGGTTTATCGGTATGCTTTCAGTTTGGATGCTAGGTAAGACTATTGATTTTGATTTGGTTTTAGTTTGAACTCATACAAACCATTGAATGAGCTATTAAGGTTTTCATAATATGTATATATATGTTATATTGAAAAAGAAATAGAATGTTAATTATTATGATTTCTTATTGCTTTATACTTTTTATGTTCCTTAATCAATTATTAACATTAAATTATGATAATGTTTGTTATTAGTTTCGGTTGAATTATTGTTGTGAAACTATAATTGGTTATATATATATATATATAATGATTTAAAACTGAACCAAACTGAGTACTTTGATTTGGTTCCAAACCAAACTGAAATAATTTTGGTTCGGTTTTGGTTTGGATTTTCCCAAATATTTTGGTTTGGTTTTTGGTTTTCCTAACCAAACAGAATCATCCCCACCCCTAACCTTAGCACAATTCCTCATTTTGAAGATTAAATATATTCCACCACCATCAAAGAGCAAAAGGAGAAACCAAACTCATTTCAGCTAAGAAAAAAGCAATGACAACAAAAGGCATATTGCTGAAAGATAATTCAACTTTCTGCTTTTTGTTTGTATTTTTTTACTTATTATAGAGATCCTTTCTATGTCAGCCACAAAAGATAACATGTTGTATCTGAAGCACCGGATATCCTCAAAGACCTGTTCTGATATTATGAATGCTTGTTTGTTACTTTAATGCATCTGTGCTTCCCTTAATATTCTTAATATGTAAATCAGTTGAATTTCGAGGAAGTCCACATTTCTCGACCTCTTCAGTTGCCATTGGGAAAAGCATTTCAGGTACTACCATATATTGTTGTTGTTTTTTCTTCCTGTCCATTTGAACGATTTGGTATGGGTATTTTGTTGAATATCACCCTTGACTTAGATGATAGTGATGTCACTGTTATTTTCGTGTCAATGTTGATTGTTCTAAATCATCATGCTGATTGAATTATCCACTAGTGGGTTCACATCAGGTTCTAAAGTATGATGGTTGCAATTTGCAAATCACCACTTATTAAGAATTTCTTTTAGTAAATTGGAGGGTTTTATAGACTAAAAGAGGACACATAAGAGAAATCTTGTCAAGGCAATGCCCAGAAGCCACTTACAAATTTGAAAATATCACTATTATTGTGTAGAATAGCGAATAACAAAATGATAAACCACCTCCATTTTTTTCACCCTTAATTCACAATCACCATGATGATTGCATTGCCTATACCAAACATGATATGTATTTACTTAGTACATTCTGATTTCCAAGCATCTTTCGTTGTAATTTGTCAGTAATCTCTTTATTTCTGAAATATCATTCAAGAAACAGATTCACAGGTTGAGAGCATGATTCTTGGTGACTATCTGTCTAGAGCTCCCAGCACCATAACTAGCAAGGCAATTAGGTATGATGATATCCCTTGCGCTTTTTATCTTAAATCTCACCTTTATGTTGCTTACTTGTCAATTTATATATTGGCCTATTTCCAGGATTTTTGTGGCAACATGGAATGTTGGAGGAAATACTCCTCATAAGGGACTTAGTCTAAGTGACTTCCTCCCCGCTGATGATCACTCAGATTTATATGTTTTAGGGTAGTTTGGATTTTATATCTTTTCAAAAGAAATCAATGGATTCATATCCTAGTTCTCTTTGGATCCTCTTAGAACCTTATGTTTCTATTTCTTTATGGTCTTCCAGCTTTCAGGAGATAGTTCCTCTGAACGCTGGAAATGTACTTGTAATTGAGGACAATGAACCTGCAGCAAAGTGGCTATCTCTAATTAACCAAGCGTTGAATGGTCCAATTGATTCAGAGACTGATATTGAATCACACACATCATCTCCTTATATCGACTCTACATCGCCCCAGGCTTCCAACATTAAGACTCCAATATCTAGAGAGTCAAAATTGGCAGGCGGCCCATTGTTCTTTCAGAAACCATCACTCAAAGCCGTTAGCAAAACTTTCAGAACAGAGGAGGGACGCCGTCTAAGGGCCTGCAACTGCCCTGCTGAAGCAACAAGGAAGTACTACAGGGAGTCATGTTTTAGTTGCCAGCATGCTCACTTCAATGACAAAGACTCAGAGGAGGAGGAAGAAGAAGAAGAAGAGGAGGAGGAAGAGGAAGCAGTAAGTTATTCTCTTTCAGATTTTCCTGCTACTCTTACAAGAAGTAAGCAAAAGTATAGCCTTATAGCCAACAAACAGATGGTGGGGATTTTTGTTACTGTCTGGGTGAGAAGAGAACTTGTCCAGTACATAGGACACCTACGAGTCTCTTGTATCGGAAGGGGCATTATGGGTTATCTTGGTAATAAGGTGAGAGGAAGGCTTGTCAAATTTTTCATCAGCTTTCACTAGCATTCTAGTGTATTATTTTGTTTTGAAAGCTGTTCATTCTTTCACCTTTTAGGGATGCATTTCAGTGAGCATGTCATTGCACCGAACAAGCTTTTGCTTCGTTTGCAGTCATTTGGCTTCAGGGGAGAAAGGAGGTGATGAGTTGAAAAGAAATTCTGACGTTTCAGTAATACTGAAACACACACAATTCAGGAAAATTTGCAGAACTGGTCGAAGAATACCTGTAAAAATTCTTGAGCATGAGTAAGATTTTCTATAAATAATTGTCTACGCTAAATGAAACAAAGGTCTACTAATCTTGATTCACTTTTTTTGATTGCTTAGCCGCGTCATATGGTTGGGGGATTTGAATTACCGGATTTCTTTGAGCTATAGTGAAACTAAAAATCTTCTTGAGGATAATAATTGGGATGCACTTTTAGAGAAGGATCAGGTAATTAATATTAACCTTCTCTAGTAATCAAATCATTTGTAATACTTTAAGTGTCTTATATCATTATTATTCTGGGTCATCATACCATTCCATGTAACTTTCTTTCCTTATACTTAGTCCAGATGACTAGAAAATGTGCATAGGAGTTTCTTCTTCCTTTTGCTAAATGGATCCTGTATGACTTGTATTAGTTGATCTCTGTGGTGAAAAACTTTCGGCTTGGTGATTTTTCATCCAAATTGTTTTGGTAGCTTAAAATTGAAAGAGAAGCTGGGAGAGTGTTCAAGGGATGGAATGAAGGGAAGATCTACTTTGCTCCAACTTACAAATACTCAAACAACTCAGATATTTATGCTGGCGAGACTGCAACATCAAAGAAGAAACGGAGAACACCTGCATGGTAAAATTGCTGCTAAATTCAAACTAATTTGCTGGAAAGATCTTTTAGCTTTATAGTTTACTGAAACAAATACTTAACTATTGTTGCTTTAAATTCAACAAATGCGAGAAGTTTTTGAAATATCACTAGCACTAGGCGATCATAAAATTAAAGAAGTGACCATCTAGTCTCTATTCGTTCTTTGGAAACAACATGAGGTGCACCTAGTGCTAAAGGTCACATTCTTTTGAATGTTCATAGATAAATCAATCATGTAGTCATGACTAGAAAATAATATAAACTTCTGCAACTTGTTTGATTCATGTTAGAATGTACCAAACACCTTGTTTTTCAGAATTTTCCTTCTGTTGGTTGGTTGAATAAAATGAATCCAACAAATTTAATAATTTCAGGTGTGATCGCATTCTGTGGCATGGTGATGGAATTGTGCAGTTGTCTTACATCAGAGGGGAGTCTAAATTTTCAGACCATCGACTGGTTTGTGCAGTCTTTACTGTGGAGGTTGGGGTGAGTGATGATAGGTCAAAGAATCTATCCACTCCTAACATGAGAGTTGGTGCAGAAGAGATTTTGCATCAGAGAGCCAATTGCTAACTAACACATTCAAGTATGCCAAAAGCATGTAAAGCATTAATGCGAAACCGTAGTGGTTTCACTTTCGATGGCAAGACGTATTCATTCTTGTGGATCTGTGTCATGATTTATACAACTTGCTCCCAAGGAAGGATACAATGAGAATAAGAGAAATCCTAAAGGTATAATCAAGTTACCGAAGCTAAAGCTTCAATTTTCTGTATTACCAAACTGTAAAGTATTAGAAATCGTGCCATGCAAATGGGATCGCGAACTTTGAATATTTTGTTGACTGAGATTTTTCCTGGACCCAGTTGATTTAACCTTATCTTATTGTAATCATAATGCAGAAAATTGGGCGTTTGATCAGGCATACAAAAATTTTGGAGGCTCTTTAGTCTCTCATTCTTTCTACTGGCTCTTGCATTTTCTTCTATAAAAAAAGAATATTGGTCAAGCTAGTTGAATG
Organism: Hedychium gardnerianum; assembly: GCA_038050645.1. Classification (NCBI taxonomy): domain Eukaryota; kingdom Viridiplantae; phylum Streptophyta; class Magnoliopsida; order Zingiberales; family Zingiberaceae; genus Hedychium; species Hedychium gardnerianum. Next base: position 14,094 of record JBBUKS010474485.1, read on the forward strand.
TTGTTTTTCATGTTCAAATAGTTTTTGAATGCTCTGTTTCCTTGATTTTGTAAGTTCATTTCATATAAATATTTAACTGGAAATTTGCAATTTCCGTTTAACTTTTTCTTTCGAAAATTACAGTTATGTTTCAAAATTATAAAATATGATTTTGTAATTTTTTGTATTGGGAATGGTTCCATGGCCAGTTGCTGTAGCTGGAAACAAATTTTGTTTGTGAAAACAATATTTTCTTTAGGAAAAATGTTAAAAGCGTATAATTAGTTTTCAAAATCACAAAAGCAGTTTTTCTCGATTTTTTAAATTTATTTAAGGATGTTCCAAATCCGACTTTTTCATGCATTACTTCTGTTTAATGGATGTATTTTCTTTTAAATTAAATTATAAAATTATTTATGGAATTAAATTTAAACTTATATACTTAGTGAATGCGTTTTTTTTTTTAATTTATATTTTTTAAATCCTAATGGCACAGTTAGATTTATTTTTTAAACTTTTATGGATATGATTCTGAAATTGTTTTTTTATAAATTTAATTTTTTTTACTATCATAATTTCATAATTTTCAACATTAGAAATTATTTTGGTTTGCAATTAAATTGATATTTATATTTAACTTCAGGTTTTTATAGTTGTGACAATTTTATATTGTTAAATACTTTGTAAAATTGTTTACATTCGAATTTAAATTTGAATCATCCTTTTATAGAAAACGAGCTCCTTTAATTTGTTTTTTTTGATAATTCATGTGTTCCAAATTAATCCCAAAGATAAATAACCTTTAAATCAAAAAGCACAACTTATGCATAAAAATCTCTTACTTATTCCTCTTTACCACTGCACCACACCCATGGAGATTTTTTTTCCTTCTCAATTTTGGTCGTGATAGAATGTGGTTAAATCCATATGGGACTAACCCATGAGACCAGGGTGACTAATCTAAAGTGGAATGACAATTTCAAGGAATGCGTATTTTATTCATCCGTTTTATAATGAAAGAAGTGGACTAGGTCAAACGGACGAATATGGTGGATGGATAGAATGACATTGATATACCAGGTGAACAGAGGGAGCAAAATAGTTGAAAAGCGCACAACTGAGTCAACTTTAGGGAGGTAGGTGTACTGCAAATCCAACAAATCAGACTTGTTTTTTTGTTTTTGATAATCCAAATTTCCATCAACAAATCAAACAGAGTTGTTTTTTTTTTTGTTTTTGATAATCCAAATATCCATCAACAAATCAAACAGACTAGATGAGTCAGCAAATGAATTAGATAAACTAGGCCATCAAACGGGAAATAATAGACAAGTCCGATTATCTGAACAAACAAATCAAATTGGATCATTAGAATCAAAGCAATTGACCTACAATACATGGGCATTGTAGGAGCAGCTCATGTCCCATCACTGGAAGATTTAAATGGGTTAAGTAACATTACCAATCTTAGGACTTAATCAAGTTGATAATCCATCACCTTTTTTGGATTTCTTTAACCAGAAGATATTAATTGCATAGGCACAGGTTTGCAAATCTAAACCATCTGATAGGATGAGGGAAGGGATAGCATTCCAGTCCTAAATAACAAAGAACGAATTCAAGAGACGAGTAGCCTAGATATGAAGCAGGGTTTTGCATTTTCATGCCAAAATGAATCAAACATATGGATGGACATGTAAACGAATTATCCTTTTACATTAGACCAATGAAAAACACTACAAATTACCTCGATTGGTGATTGCCAATGATCTTCTGATCTGCATCTCCATAAAAAGATAGGAACCAGGGTGCACAAGCCCAGCATCTCATCTCACTTAGCAGATAACTCTCATCGCTCATTTACACGAATCTACGGACCTGCATTATCGTATGAAACAATCATCGCTAAAGTGGCTCAAGGGATCCACTTTTTAGTCTCTCCATCCTTGCTTGCAACCCGGACAATGCCTTCTCATCCATTGGAAGGATATTGCCCTGTGTTGGGGCTTCCCCATCGCCACGTTCTACTCCGTGATGGGCATTACTGTTGACATGTCCAAATGGTCGAGCCAAACCATCCAAATTGCCAGCGGCAGCGGCAGCCTGTATGCTTTTCATCCGTTCTCTGATGGCATCGAGGGTCCCCATTGTTACTGCAGGGGCTGGAAAGGCTTGAAAGTAAGAGCATGCACACATCATTCTAGCAATAGGATCTACTTAAGGCAAACCTACACTCACAACTTCATGAGTACATTTTCACACACACCTGAACATAAAGAAAGAGATGAGAGTAAGTTACCAGCTGGATATCGGTCCATTCGTTCATCTCCTAGATGAGACCTAAACTCTGAAAGGTCAGTTTGACTTCTCAAAGCAGTTGTTCCGGCAACACCATCATCTGTGTATACACTTGGATTTATGCTTTCAGCTTTTGCATTAACTGACTTTGTGTGTACAGGAGAAAGCGGTCCAAACTTTGGAGATGAAATAGTTGCTGCCAGTGGTGGTGGAGTAGCTATGGGAAGACTGGAAGGTGTCCTTCCAGCTGCTGCATTCTTCTCCATCTGGATGGAGAAATAACAAAATCCAGATACAATAAACACAATATTCACGGTGCTATAGAGGAAGCTTTTTGGGAAAATCCTACAAACCTGAGCGAGTCCATCTCTAATATAAGTTCTAAATGCTTCACTCGCATTTTGGAGCTGGGCAAATATATCTACCTATAAATAAAACCAGAGGTTTCAGCATGCATACTACAACAAAATATGCAAATGAATGAAACAATATTAGTTGGAACAAGGAATTCACCTTGGGATAGAGTTGAGTAATTCGGTAGAGTTCGTATAATCCAATCGCACAGGTTTGCTTATCACCAATTTTCTTAAACACTGCAGCAAGTTCTTGCTGTTGCAAGTAAAATAAGACTAAAATCAGTTTCAACAGACAAAATAGAAAAATGCTAAAATCAGTGACAAAATTAAATTCTGCAAAAATAGATCACCACCTTTAACAATGACTAAAAGATTAACATAAAGCATAAGGTACGATAAAATATTGATGTCACTAGCAGGCAAGCTGCAGTTAAACACACCTTCAATTGAGAGTCTGCTGAATGTGTTGCAGGAGCTGGACTATTAGAAGCAGTGTCACCCCAATGTGTTTGTCCCATGGGACCAGATGGAGTTAACATTCTAGCAGCGGCAAGAGTCTAAAATATTTGAGTAAAGAGTCAGTTAATTCAGATATAATCCACTAAATAAGAAAAAAAATATACAATTTTGGTATGACCACAATTTACCTGAAGATTTAGGTCAATATAAGCAAGGATGATCGGCTGAGGTTCGGTATCTATAGGTACCATTGAGAGGTGACCCTTTATAGCTGTACCTCGGAGTTTCACTAATTCATGCAAAACAGTTTTAACCATCCTAAGTGGTTT